>JARJLF010001372.1:0-81955 GCA_029378395.1 Mycena leptocephala
ATTTTGATGGCCCCTCGGCCGACCTTGATCGAGGTCGGCTGAGGTTGGCCGAGGTTGGCCGAGGGGGCTCGACCGGGTTGGTCGAGGGGAAGTTGGCCGAGGTCGGTTGAGGTTGGCCGAGGTTGGCCGAGGTTATCTCGGCCAGGTTGACCGAGTCCCTGATCTCTGTCCCAGCGCCTCCAGCATCCCTGGCGCCGTCGGGTGAGCCAAAGTAGTTTGCCGATGGGCCGTGTAACTGATGTCGCGTGGCGTGGCCAAATCAGGCCATAAATCCGAGATACGACTGGTGGACTGGGGGAAAAAAGAGCTTGAGGGAATACCTAGAGCTGTGGGGCTTAAAAAATTAGTAGATCAATATTAATGGATGATCCTCATGAACCCTTGCACAGGTAGATTGGATTATGCTATGTTACAAACAGTGGGAGTCGCTTTCGGCGTTATGTCTCAATTTGGAGGGCCATTTACGTGTTGTAATATCAGTAGATCGCTCGTTACTAATAGTAACAGTTTAATGAGGAGTGGCTTAAAATTGAGGTCGACCAAAGGTTAACCAACCTTAGACCAACCTCGACCGACTAGGCCGAGCCAAGGAGTTGGCCGAGGTTGGTCGAGGGCCTCGGCCAAGGGGTTGGCCGAGGCAGCCTTAAAATGTAGTGAGTGTGTTTTTGGGTGGCTTTAGGCTGCAGGGAGAGGTGCCGTGTGCCCCAGTCCCAGACAGCGTAAAAGCCTGCAAATCATTTTTTACTTAATCCTGTCTTAACAAAAACCAAACCTGAAAACCCAGAGGAAGATCCAAAAAGGAAATCCAGACACCAACAAATAGCCCGAGCCCGAGTCGAACAGGCGTCCTGCCGTAGATGGGATTTTTTTTTCGTTTTCGTCCATTTGGTGCAGGTGCGGACCGTCCGCCATCGAGTTGGTGTAGGATTGGTCTGTATCCCGGCCTCATGAGTCCATTTTGCATGGCTTTGCGCCGTATCTCTGTGCCTGGTTCTCAATTTCGCATCGAGACCAGTCTTGCACCAGCAGTGTTACAGTATCATGATAGAAAGACACAGAGCTCATCGCAGACTAGAATAAAATCAAAAAAAATCAAAATCAAAAAAACCTCTTCAAGCCATGCATATGGCTCGTGCCCGAGTCGAACAGGCGTCCTGCCTCAACTTCCGAAAGTTCCATCCATTTGGCGCAGGTGCGGACCGTCCGCCATCGAGCTGGTGTGGGATTTGGGGGTATCCCTGCTTTATGGCTGCGTTTTTGGGTGGCTTTGAGCTGCGGGGAGATGCATCTGCCCCAGTACCGGTGAACCTCAAATATAAATTGGGGCAGACTTACTTATTTTTGCTCGTGAGCACTGATCACTCCTACGCACGCCATCGCTCATAGAGCGTAAAAGGCGGCAAACCATTTACCAATAACGTCGCGGCAAATAAAAAATGACGGGTGACACAAACTTGAAAACCCAGAACAAAGATCCTAAAAGGAAATCAAGACTCCAACAAATAGCCCGAGCCCGAGTCGAACAGGCGTCCTGCCGTAAACACGAATCCGATCAATTTGGTGCAGGTGCGGACCATCCGCCATCGAGATGATATAGGATTGGTCTCTATCCCTGCTTTGTGTCGGCTTTTTTTTTTGGCGTGGTTTTGCACGGCGCGGAGGGATATACGTCCCTGTGCCAACCCCCACTTTGTCAATTTGCTGCAGGTGCGGACCGTCCGCCATCGAGTTGGTGAGAGATTGGTCTGTATCCCGGCTTTATGAGTTCATATTCATGTAGGTTTTTGCGTGGCTTTGCCTTGTGGGGAGATGCATCCCTGTGTCTAGGTCTCGATTTATCTTTGCATGAAGAGTCTTACAGGGAGTCACAAAATCAAGCACACCCGACCACAGGATGTAAGAAAAAGTGTGACGACCCGGTCTCACATACCTCGAGCCCGAGTCGAACGAGCGTCCTGCCGTAAACCTCCAAATTCTTCGTCGATTTGGTGCAGGTGCGGACCGTCCGCCATCGAGATGCTGAGAGATTGGTCTGTGTTCTTGCTTTATGACGGCGTTTTTGCGCGGTTTTGCGCTGCACCCCTGTGCCTGGTTCTGAATTCCGCATCGAGACCAATTAATCTTGCAGCAGCAGGGTTATAAAAGGACTCACAGAATCAATCACAGCCGAAACAAGATCCAAAAAGCTTCCCATTCCTACTCCACAACTCGAGCCCGAATCGAACAGGCGTCCTGCCGTAGATGCGATATTTGGTTTCGTATCATTTGGTGCAGGTGCGGACCGTCCGCCATCGAGCTGGTGTTGCATTCGTCTCTATCCCTGCTTTATGAGTCCATTTTGCGTGGCTTTGCGATGTATCTCTGTGCCTGGTTCTCAATTTTGCATGGAGACCAGCCTTGCAGCAGCAGTGTTATCATGATAGAAAGCCACAGAACTCACTCACAGACTAGAACAATTAAAAATAAAAATAAAAATAAAAAACCTCTTCAAGCCATGCATATGGCTCGTGCCCGAGTCGAACGAGCGTCCTGCCTCAAATTCCGGAAGTTCCACCCATTTGGCGCAGGTGCGGACCGTCCGCCATCAAGCTGGTGTTAGATTTGGGGGTATCCCTGCTTTATGAGTGTGTTTTTGGGTGGCTTTAGGCTGCGGGGAGAGGCGCCGTGTGCCCCAGTCCCAGACAACGTAAAAGCCTCCAAATCATTTACGAATAACGTCGCGGCAAAAAAAAACCCCGGGTGAGACAAGCCTGAAGACACAGAACAGGATCCAAAAAGAAATTCGAGGCTATTCAAATACAGCCCGAGCCCGAGTCGAACGAGCGTCCTGCCGTAGATACTGCTCTTATTTTAGCTCATTTGGTGCAGGTGCGGACCGTCCGCTATCGAGCCGATGGGAGATTGGTCTCAAACTTGGACTTGTGAGTTCATTTTCGGGTGGCTTTGCGCTGCGAGGATCGGTATGACCCAGTCCCAAAATATATTGCGGTGGAATTATTTTGCTCGTGAGGACTGAGCTCCCATGAGCGTAGAGCGTAAAAGCCTCCAAATCATTTACTGAATACCGTCTCGGCAAACATTAAGATAATACAAACCTGAAAACCCAGAGGAAGATCCAAAAAAGAAATGAGAGTCTACTCAAAATAGCCCGAGCCCGAGTCGAACGAGCGTCCTGCCGTAGATGCTATTTTTTATTTTTTCGTTTTCGTCCATTTGGTGCAGGTGCGGACCGTCCGCCATCGAGCTGGTGTTGCATTCTGCGGTATCTCGGCTTCATGAGTGCGTTTTGCGCTTCGAATAGATGATATATATATGATCGAGGTGGAATTATTCACGAGCGCAGGCAATGATGCGTCTCGGTAAATCGATACAACGTTAACATTCTCGAGGATAAGGCCCATACCATACCATACCATAGTGGAGGTTCTGAGCTTTTAGGCTTATCTATTCTTCCATTCTTAACATAATTGATATTCCGTACGCTAAAGACTCCGTTTACGCGATGCACCACGACTCGTCCGAGATCCCCGAGTCGAACGACGAGGGGTTCGAGTGCACATCCGAAGGTGAGGCTGTCATCGATATCGGGAAGGTATGCTTAATACAGCTAGCTGGTATTTGACTCGTGGGCGTAGTCTATAAGGCTATGGGGTTGGGTTTGGGGTTCGGGGTTCGGTACTTATCTAGATATATATATATTGACATATAGACACCGTGGGAGCATCATCGAAGGCGGAAGGCAGCAACCAACCCACACCCACACCCACACCCACGCCAGATTTAGAGCAGACACCGAGTTCGAGGTGATCTAAACAGAAACAGCAGTTGTTCCACAATACTTACAGCCCATAGCCATAGCCAAAGATGCCGATGGAAGATGGAAGATGGAAGGGGAGATTGATTGATATTGTTACTGTGGATGAAGAAGAAGAAGTGGTAGCTTACTGCTTTTCAGTTCGGTTGCTACATACATACGTACATGGGGCTGGAATAGCTGAGAAGCAGAGGGACTGGGGGTTTTATGCATTGCTTGAAGAAGAGAGAGGTAAGTACTTGAAGACGGCTCGGAGTAGTAGCCGGAATCAAGTTGATGTTGATCCTCCTCCCGTTCTCATCACCCGCCCCAGCCACCAGTGAGTTGCGCGCGCCCCCAATCCTACCATCCTCATTCCAATACTGTAGAATAGTCGAACACTTACAATTCCACCGAGGGAGATATTTAAACGCAAGATTCCGCCATGCTGCCAACCGTGAGAATGCTTTAGACATCGGCATCAGTCGGCATCCAAATGGCGATCGATGGTTACGGGCCTACGGCGCGGTTGCCTCTCATCCACGACGGATCCGTCGTCCGCTGTTTCGAGTCTCGACCTCGCGGCTTCGACGTTGACACTAGGACAGGATGGGACAGGACGGACAACATTCGATGCCATCCATCAACAGACGCGCGCCGGGATTGAGATGAGACGATGAGATTCGATTGGTTTGAGTTCTGCGGACTATGGCTTCGTCTGAGTTTTCCACTGCGCATTGGAGGAGGGTGATTTGCGGCGTGCGCACGGCGTTCGCGGTAAATTTATTTTTATTCGGGCTCGGGATCCGCAGATGCGGGTCAAAGACACAGCCTTGGTGACTGACATTTGATTGGAATCTGATCTCCGTGAGGCGCGCAACGTCGCTCACACGCCAACCTCTTCTCCCTCCCATCCCATTCTCTGCGCTGTGCGCCTCACTTTCTTCATTAATTCCTTCTTGTAGCTTCATTCATTCTCTGCACGACTCTTAATCTCTTTGGTCCGTAATTCTGAGCCAGGACCGCTCGACTTTCATTCCCACAGTGCGTGCATCCCTTTGCGCTCTTTGACGACGAGCGCTGAGATTTTCGTGCTGATAGCGCACACTTACGTTCATTGGCTAGTCCATACTTGTTCTACTAAATCATGCCTTCGCTCCCGGCAGTCGCATCGAAGTGAGTCCTGCTATCGCTTTGTCTTTGTGTGGGCGTCTCACAGGGAGGATAGTGCGACCACGGATATCGTGGATACACCACCGTCTGTAAAAGTAGGGGGTACACCGCCGTCTGTGAAGGCAGGGGATCCAGCCTCGGCCAAGGGCGCCGATACGCCGTCTCCCGACGGAGCGGACACGGCGTCTGCTAATGCAGTAACCGACACCGCCACGGAGACGCAGACAAAGGCCACGACACCAACCACCACCTCCGACGATCCTTCTACAGCCACCTCACCCTCCAAGAAACCCACCCCTTCCGCAGCGGCGAATTCGGGCAAAGGCACCGACACCTCTGCGCAGGACGCACCGCCGTCGAGTCCTACCGATACCGCACAAAACGGAAACCAAAACGGAAACCAGAACCAAAACCCGGGCGCTACCTCCACGGGGCGGGGAATCCCGCCAACGCCAATGCCAATGCCGGCGGAGCGACGAAGGACACCGCGTCAGCGAGCCTCACCGTCACCTCCACGGGCGCCGCTGGGCAAACGCAGTCCCTGGGCGCGCTCTCAAACACTGCGAGCGGCCTCTCGGCGACGTCTGGGATCACGGCGGCCTCGATTCCGCCCACGGATTCGGCCCCGCTGCCGACGTTCACGAGCTCCGGGACGGATACCCAGACGCAGACGCAGGCCCTCGGCGCAGTCGGCGCGGCCAGCTCGCCCAGCTCAAGTGCGACCCCGCTAGGGGGTGCGAGTTCTGGTTCCAACTCCGATACCTCGTGCGTCCCTTCTTTCCTTTCCTCCTTTCCCCCTCCCCTTCTTACCCTTCCCTTCCCTGCCTCCTTCCTCCTTCATCACGCTAACCCCCACCCACCCAGGTTCTTCGCCAACAAACCCACCGTCATCGGCGTCTTCACCGCCGGCGGCCTCGTCCTCGCCATCTTCCTCATCTACGTCCTCATGCGCCTCCTCGCCGCGCGCAAGCGCCGCCGCCTCGACCGCGAGATGGACGACGCGTTCCGCGACACGATGGAGAGCGCCAAGGACGGGTGGCGCGTCATGGCAGGGCTCGAGCACGATCACGGCGAGGGCGCGGGCGGAGGGATGGGGATGGGGAGGGGCATGCAGAGGGCGCCGAGCGTGTCGAGCGTCGCGTCCGACTCGTACTCGCAGCCCCCGCTCGCGGTCGCGCCGCAGGCGTCGTACTACAACTACGGGTACGAGCCGACGTATGCGCCTGACCCTGCGTATGCCCCCGCGCCGATGATGGGTGCGCCCATGGGGATGGGTCAGGGTCAGATGCAGATGGCACAACACGCCTACCCCGCGCAGACCTACGCACAAGCGGGCCTCGCGCGCGGGCCGTCGCAGTCTGCCGTCGTCGAGCTGCATCGGCCGGGGGGTGGTGATTATCTGTCGAACTACACCGCGCAGCCCGTGTTGCCGAATCCGTTCGACGGGGGGGAGAGGGCGATGACGGAGGTGCCGCTGTCTCCGGGGGCGCCGAAGGTGCTTAAGGTGTGTTCATTTCCTCCCGTCTTTTCTTGTTGGAGAGGAGGCTGAGCGTATTTTTTTTGGCAGGTTGCGAACGAGTAGCGGATGACGTGGAGTGAAATATTGAGCGCATAAAGTCGAAGTCGAGGCGGAGGGTGTAGGTTTGACTCGGACGTTTTTGTTTTTGTTTTTTGTCTTTCAATTTGTTTCATTGCATCTCGCACGCACGCACGGGGGGTAGTTATAGCACGTAGCATACTGTACTAGACTAGTCGAAGTGGGTCGGTCGCATAATAGTATGTTATTTATTCGCTATCGTGGGTTGGATTGCATGTGGGCTGTGTGTGGTAATTTGAATTGTGTTTTCAAAATTCGTGTACCTCGGTTTTGAGTCGGAGAGAAGTCTCGTGCATAATTTAACAAATTGATAGCATACTACCGAGCCGATCTGAGAGTTGTTTAGGGCCGGAATATATGAGCAACTGTTCGAAGGGAGTTTTCAACACATACGTATATAAGAGATCGTCTTTTTGCGCGCAGGTTGGAAGAGGGAGGTCTGAATGTGTGTGAGAAATTTCTCCTGTGACTGTGGTTGAAAAACATCGAGCGCTAGCTCGACGACGGCAGAGGCAGAGTTCCACCACAAAAAAAAAAATGGGAAACACTTGAATGGCTCGAGCCCGAGTTGGACGGGTGTCGTCTGACAATATACGTATTTGACAGCAGGACAAATTGGAGTCGCCGACAATCCGCTACCGAGCCGATAGGAGACTGTGTTAGGGTAGGAATATATTATATAGAATCCTCTCACAGTCAGGCTCTCTTTGCAGTGAACGAAATGGAAGTTGAATTGAGCTGCACGAATACATCCAAGCACCGAAGTGAAGGTCGCGCCGAATAATGCAAGGGCCTGCTTCTCGTGATCTGGGATGAATGTTCAATTGTATACGAGGGGAAAAAATCCACCAGCATGAGACTACGGCTCGGGCTCGAATCCAACAGGTGTCGTGGTTGCAAGGTCCTTTTTGATCGTTCTCGGATACATTCAGTTGGAAACAGGCACGGCTCGGGCGCCAGTCGACCGGCTGGGTCGTGCATCCATGAACTGAGGAGCTACTGGTGCACGACAGGCGCGGGCCGTCCGCCATTGAGCCCATGTGGTTGCTTCTCTTCGAACATCGTACCTCACTTTGTAAAATGGCTTCAATGATGGGATGAAGGTTATTGCCAATGTCGCGCAGACGCGGAAACCGAGACCCAAGAATGAGCACGCATAGGCTAGAAGGAGGCAAATATCGCACAGGATAGAAGGAGGAAAAAAATAGCACCAGAGATAGAGCGTATCCCCAGGATAGATTCCGCGCAAAGACAGGTAGACCTATGTAGGCCATATATGAAGTTGCATATGCTGTCGGCCGCTCGGATAAAACTAAAAATAGAGAACGTAATCCTCAGCGCAGTGACAAGGAATGAGACCGATGCTCAGCGACCCTCAAATATCAAACACGCTCGGAAGTCCTGCACACAGTGATGCGTCAATGATCCCTGTCTTTTGTCTGCAGAGTAGTGACTCACGAATCCCCGCCAGCCCCAAGACGTAGTTCGTCACCGGGAGCGCAACGACGAGCGCGCACGTCCCTGCCAAGACGATCCAGACGACCGGTGGTTGGGTCGAGACCGCCAGGCATAGGACCGACGCGAAGAAACAGAGGACGCCGAACAGCATCGCTGTGCCCGCTGCGTCGCCGATAGAGGTCGCACTTCGGATGTTTTTGAGGGAGGGCGAGATCGCCGCGACGTTCAGCTGTGTGCTTTCCATGGGGAGGGTAAAGCGGATGTCGTCACCACCGTGCGCATCGTCTTGTGGCAGCGTTTTCGCAAGAGCAGTCAGGCGGACTCGCATTCTTATGAGGAAGCGGCGCGCAATGTCCGGAGGTAGGTTCCGGGGCTCTGCGGATTGTAGGAAGGTCCATATGTCGGCCAGCTGCGCTTGGGACGCGTCGTCAACCGCAGTCAGTTAATTTTCTACGATTGCAACATGTCTTTGGAGGATAGTAGATGCCAGGAGGGCGAGGCAAGCGGTGATGACGTCCAGGAGCACGCCGGCGAAGCCTAGAGCGTTGGTCGCAGTTTTGACGCATGTCGAGTTGTCCTGGTACGAGAGCGCGAGGATCTGGGACTGCACCGCGGCGAGGAAGGTTGCCTGGACCCGGCGAAGTATTTATATTGAGTTTTTTTACTAGGGGACTGCGGATTTAATTGGACTCACAATGGCTGCTTCGGAGGTCAGACTTCCCACTTGCCCCTTGACAGTCTCCCAATCCTGCTTGCTTTGCGCAGCGAGGAACAGATAAACAACCGCGCCGAAGTACGGATGCAAGCCTGCCAGAGATCTTAGTTTCGCCACCAGATCTAGAGCCATGATGGTAGGACCAGAGCCACTTAACGTCAGCGAAAACGCTAACCCCGGGCGGAGTTCGAATGATACTTCCATCGGATCATTCCGCTGTCTGCATGATTGCCGAACACGCGCGTTTGTTGCGGGTTTTTCTTGTCTCCGCAACCCCTACACAGCTGAGAACTTGGGACTTGCTATTCGGACGGGCTAGTCGTCAATGAGGCTGTGCAACTGCCCTCTTCTTCGTCGCACTTCCACCGCGGCCGACTGCTCCACGAGAACGTGGAACATGGGCCCATTTTCGCGCACTGATGGTGTGGAAGGTGTGATCTGTTGGCCGATATCCGCAGTGCACGCTACACAGCCTACGCTGGGCCGCACATCGATCGATGTTCGCGATGGGTGTTTCCTGTACATTACTTTTTTTGCCAACACGCTCGACGCTCATTGATATATCGATATCTCGTGGTGTTCTGTCCGTTAACCACTATGAATTTGATTTCCGCACCATCTTCGGAGCTTGAATCGAGGTTCAGTAAAATGTCCCACCTTGATATCGTAATAGTCCTAGAACGCCGATCACATTATGGCCCCAGGACCCACAAACACCTATTTCTTTCGCCGGCCTGGAATGCCTCCCTCTACGTCGCCACAGCTGGCGTCTAATGCGTTGTCGTAGGTCCCCCCCGATGGTGCACTGAACTTCACGGCGCCTGCAGACCGGTGTTGTGTGCTTTTATCTCATCGCAGCACTCGCCGTACGTTGATTCCGTTCGTTTCGACTCCCAAAACTTACGCCGTATCTGCAGATGGTCATAGCGTTCGTTTTTCATTGTACCCATCACTGTGGCCTGAACTGAACTTTTACCTGTAGCAATAAATGGGTCCTCGACGTGACCCCGGCCCCCTTGTTCTTCCTGCTAATGCAGCTGCCCATCGTGGTCGCACTCTTCACAATATCCAATATTCTGAATTTGCTCCCAGAGCGCCTGACCCTCGATCTCAACGTATGTAAAGGCTTGATCCCTAAACGTCCTCAGTCTCAGGTCTGTAGATGCTTTGATGATGTCATGTTCGCTAATTTGTGCCCAGCCTGAGCAATTTTACTTTGAAATATGTTGACGGGCCATTCTACCAAGGGGCTCGTGGGCCAGTCCTTGCATTCACCGTCTGCGTCTCTGGCATCGTTCTGCACACCCGCCCGTTCCCCGTTACGCACCTTTATCTGGGGAGCCCTTGTCACTGGTACTGATTTATGATGAGCCTCGCGAGCCTGCTCTCCATCAAGGTCACCTCTCCCATTTCCCACATGAATTCAGCTGCCGTTCGCGGTGTTGCAGCGTCCTTTTTAGGCGTCTGGTTTTTCATGATATCATTACGCGGTACGCTTCCCCCTCGAAGCACCTTGGTATCCATTAAACTTGCCCCAGCGGCCGCGCAGCATCCATCGGGATCATCCTCGGCGGTTCAGTGTACTATACTTGGTTGAAACATCAGGAATCTGAGTCCGCGCGAGCGTACGAGCGCATGAACATGACAGATTTGGAGATTGGGAAGCAGCAGGGACAAGAGTAGAGTTCAAAGACTTACTTATAGATTGCGGAACTCATGCTTTCTGTTCGTTAGAGGTTAACTGGGTCCGTCCTTGTTTCTTTCCGCAGTGCGGGCAGCAAGTCCAAAAAGTATCCAAAGACCAGTGAGATAAACTCCGAATCCATACTAAGGCCAACTCTTTTTATTCCTGCCGTTCGGAATCCACCCACGATAAACTCTGCTTCAAATATTCTGAGCCGCCCACACTTCGCCTCGGCATTGTTGATCCATGCAGCTGGACAGATTCACTTGTGCTCATGCCGACCCACATTTATGATGTTGTCATAACTGGCTACAATTTTGCGTCTCCGGCGATCCTCAACCTTCCAGGGATTTATCCGTGCGTCATCGAATTGGTTTTTGGAGGTGACAGGCAGGTAAAAGGCTTACGCGCAGAGAAATACTATCCAGAGCCAGATAGCACACTCGTCAAAACTCAAGGTGCTAAGCTTTGCCGATCGCAAGCTTGACAAAAGAAATCAACTGGATTTCAAACATCAAAAACGAGGAGGTAGAAAGATAAGGTAAGGTGTCCGCGATTCCGTGTGTACTACTGACATGGTAAGAGCAACTGCCATGGTAGAAAGGAAACAAGACGGAGATATGAAGTGCTACCACTAAGAACAAAACGTTGGGAGATTATGATCAGAGGTTTTAGTTGAAGCCTAAGCAAACAAGTTCTCCGCCTCTTTGATAGCCTGCTGTTTAGCGGGCTCAGTGAGCCCCTGAATAACGGAAGAGCGAGGCCTGAAGATACGAGATTTGAATTCTACGAGACGAAGAATCAACATGTGTAACACTTTGTCAAAGCTTTGCGTACCTCCAGTAATCCCGTTCGTATCCTTCTGAACAAACAGGATGCGACGCGAGTCGGTCCAAGCAACCAGCCGGATATGGTAGAGCTGATTGGAAGGGATAAGTCGCGGTCAACATATGACAAAGTGATGGGGAAGAACCTTGAAGTGAGGGTGATCGATATCGGGGAAGCGGAGAACACCGATGTCGACCATGGTCTTCTCATGATACTCATTCTTGTAAATAAGAGCCGGGAAAGAGTCGATGGTGGCCCCGGTCTGGGCGACGATATGGGCCATGACCTTGATATCAATGGCGGTGCTCTTCAACACATCGTCGTCGTTGATGAGCTCGATGAACCAGTTCTCGACCTAGAAGCATGTCAACTCATATTTAGAATGATAATTTATTTTTATTTACCTCTCTGACGACGTCAGGGTCCGGCGAGCCGTCCGCTTTGAAGAAATTGGTTTCGTCTTTCACGAACTTCTCAGTGCGGAAGATCTCAGACGGTTCCGGCTCCAAGAGCGGATTCTGCAACATGAGTTCAAGAATTTTCTCCCATGAGCGCTCCTGGACAGGGACTGTGGCGAGAGCTCGCATGGTCCCTGCGATCATGATCTTGAGCTCGTCGTCTAGATCCTTGACGCTGGTGCTGGTCAGCTCGCCGAACGACGGGGCAAGACCCAAGTGCAGATAGTCATCGCGGGTCGCATCGTGGACATCTATCTTAAGCAGGCGTTAGTGTACGGACGACAAATCCCAGAACAAACTATATACTTTGGACCAGTCAAAATTCTGGACGAGTTCAGCAACTTGTTGAAGACTGCCAAAGACTGCGAGTGCAGTAGCCATGATAAATTCAGATGAGGGTTGAAAAGTTAGTAAAAGTAGTAGTGCTGGAAGGATGTTGATCAAAAGTGGTTGGGCAGGGGCCTTTTAAACAGTCTGGGAGAGCCGGTCACGACATGACGGTCATATAAATATGCAGCGATTGGTGCATAACAATCCGGATTTTACCTGCTCCGGAGCCCGTAAATTAATATCATTATCTAATATCCATGTTGCCCGAAACAGTCAGAGGAAATAGTACGTCAAGTGGGACATGGATTAGCCTGACTGCCATCCAGACAGATAAGGTGTATCGGAACGATTCGGGTGCTGGATGCAATCCCACAAGAGAATTGCTATCGTGTTAACAACCTGAATCGACACATCAACAGGAGGCTCAAAGACTTGCGGGCAGTTCCACGTCGGGTAAATTTTGCCAGTGACAAAGCTCCAACGCGCGGTGCATACGTCACGACATGTGTCGGGGTTCCAAACTGCCGGACTCTCGTTCTGTCTCTCGGAGTTCCCTATTACCGGAGTTGACGGAATACTCCGGGCACCACTTTCCCCACCTCCGCAGTTGTGTAAATTGTCCATGGGCCCATTCAATGTTCCACCTGAGTTGTGCTTCAATCCCTCGGCCAGAGAACTACTGAAGCTTCACCTCGATTGAACCCCTCACCTTTTCCCGAGAGATCGACGAAAACGAAGAAGAAGCATACTCAAATCCTGCCACGGCGCAGCGCCAAAGTGAAATTCTACATGTATTTTGGTCCTCTTCTAACAGCATTAGATGTAGATGCGCACCGACACGCCACCGCGCCAGCAATTATACCGATAACTTACAGGCAGTGAGAGAATCAGATCGTATACCTTCCTACCAGGGTCTGACGCTGCCTCAGCCCCTCACTTGGACTTACGTCGTCCGCACTATCCGCAGCTAGACATATAATCCATGGGTTATAATTCCAAGGAATTGGCTGTCTCAGGGAGCTCAGACATCTCGGTGTTAAATCAGTGTTGGTTCACCCAACGAACAATGTCTGCATTCAATGTTTGATCGCATCGACAACGCAATCAGTTATCCTGGCTCGTCAGATGTATGAAATGAGTGACGGACACAGCAAGAAATGAAAAGAAAAAGAAATCCTCTCAGCGCCGCCAACGGGAGTCACTACATAAATAAGCTATCTTTTTCGACCGTAGATGCGCACCCACGCGCCACTGAGACGACGATAGGTATTCATGTACAGGCGCTATATCACAGCTACTCAAAGAGGCTCGACCTGGGCTCGACCCAGGCTCGATAGCGGCTGGACCGTATTGGCACGATGAGTAATAACGTTACGTGTTGAACGTCGAACTTTCATGTGCGCCGGAGCTCCCGTTCGCCGAGGTGTCCTGGAGAGCGTTAATTGTCGCTTCATTCTTGCTTTCTGACCGGGGAATGGATCTACCGCCAGCACCTTCCTACAGAGGGTGAGAATAGGGAATGAATACCGACATCGGACACGCGGAACGAAAGGAAAAAAAAAAGAAAGGCTTTTATTCCCACTACGGCCCAGCCCCGATTCTGCACAATATCATTTTCAAAGTGGGTTTAAAGAGTACAGGTGCGCAGCCATGCGCTTACCCAGCCGACGATAGATATATAATATAGGCAGTATGTCATAGCTACCCAAACAGGTTCGACCTGATACCGGATCCGACCAAGCTCGAAAGACTAGCAGATACGCCACCGAGCTGATGGGAGGCGTGGAAGTCGCATCTCGCACCACATTGGGGAAATTGCGTGCGGTTCCCGGATCTGCACCTCCCGCATTATATCCCTGCCCTTCCGTCTGAGCAAGGCTTGGAGCGCGCGCTGAGGGGCGACTCGGGGTGCGGTGGAGGTCCACTGGAAGGAACCAGACTGAAGACAAGAACGAGCCAACAGCCCGCTCGGCTAATAGATCTCCCCTTTCCACGGCAGCACCTTCTTATACACCCCAAACACCCGATCCCCACGCGTGTCACCCCACCGCCTGCGCTCCCCATCGCGCGCCCATACGCCCACCTCCACACGCGCCGTGTTCACGTCCTCCACGAACAGCGCTGGGCCCAGGCGGCCGAGGGAGGGGTGCGCCTCGCGCCGTGCGGAGAGGCGCGTGGCTATGGGCGCGAGGACGTCGGTGAGGTGCAGGTGCGCGAGGCGGATGGCGGTGGGGACGGGCGGCGCGGGCCAGGTGGTGCTCGGGTGCGCGTCGTCCTCGGCCGCTGGGCGGAGGCGCGGGGAGCGGAGGGATGCGGTCCACAGGGTGAGGATAAGGGCGAGGAGGGCGTGTAAATAGAGGAGAACGAGGTAGGTAAGCGCGGGGGCGATGGGGTAGTGCCCGCGCAGACGCGGCAGTGGTACGGGTCTTGAGAGCGGGTCAGGAGTGGGAGATGCGCCGACGGGAGGGACCTGAGGGCTCATGACAACTACGGCCGAAACCGCGTGGAGCCAGATGTCCGCTGCGCTGGAATTAGAAAGGTAAGAGTTAAGATCGGTACTCAAATATGGTACGGTGCTCACCTGATGAGATAAGTGAGACCCAGCACGCCCGAAACGAGGAAGAAAGCAGTCGTGAAGAAGGAAGGTGTGGCGACGCGCGATTTGCGATTCGCAATGTAGTTGCCGACCTGAAATGCGGAGCCGGGGCCTGGGGCACTAAACAGCTTGAAGAGAAGGCCGTACCTATTGAAACCATCAGAGATGAAGGAGAGAGAAGAGTCGAACGCACTGTAGTGGAGTCAAGAGATTGGGAAGTGCCGAACGCGGGTGCTGCTGATACGAGAGCCAAGCTCCCGCGATACAATAAGCTACCATGCTGACGAGGATGGGGAGTCCCAGCAGCCATACAATGTTCGTCTATATGACGATATCCATCAGCTACGAGTAGAACGCAAGAATAATGACACGCACGATAACCGTAGAAGCAAGGAGTCCCAGCAATGGAGACCCAGCATCCGTCATCTCATCGACATAAAAGCCATGCAGGAACGACGAGGCGTCGCCTTCGCGGCGGATGGCGAGGTATAGAAAAAGCGTCGTCGCCAATCCAGACGAAAGCAGTGCGACGATCAGACCTGGGATGACGACGAGCCACCCCAGGCCGTGCGGAGCAGGCTCACCACGGCGGCGTGGCGGTGACCCTTTCCCCGTCGTCTCGTGCTTTCGGAGCGGCTGCAGCACAGGCGGGGGAAGCGGAAGATCCTTTATGTTCTTCCGGGGAGTCTCACTCGCCGGCTCGACCACCGTTGTTGTCCATGGTGTGGCAGTACCGGATCGTGACGACGACGAAGAGGAAGACGACGACCTAGGCGTCGGTAGGCTCACCGGATAGGTGGCCATGGTTGAGCTAGGGAGGGACATGGGCCAGGGATGGAAGGAGGTGCATCAGTCTGAATCATCGCTGCACGGAGTGTTTATATAGGCAACTGTGTCAGGACTGTCTCGTCACCGCTTTTTCCTGCTGATCATCAATTCTCGGACATTACGACCGGCGAAGAGATATGACGGATCGCTTGAAAATCATAAGCTGGCTGTGCAGATACAGTAGCTTCCGCGGAAGCAGACCCAGTCTCGACACAGCCTTGGTGGTGAGCTGACCATGCGGTTTGGGTCACACTGCCATTCGTCGGGTAGTTCGTTGGTTTGAGCGCCACGGTACCCCGTATATCGCCTCAGCTGGGGAACTCGGATTGGAGCGGCGAGTGCGGCGAGGACGTGGCCAGAGGAAAGCTTTGAGGTGGCTGATCAGAAAATGATCAGAAAAATGATGCGGAGATTAGCGCCGAAAAGGAAACTCACACGACACAAGAGTCTCTCTGAATCGATTTACGTCTAACTAAGTGGGATCCGAGTCGTTCGAACGAGGTCGGCGGTCGATAAATTCTTGTGTTCTTGGCCTTCCTTTTGGCCCGCTAGGCGAGGCAAAACTTTCTGAGGTCAAGTTATTTTGGACTGACAGATGGCTCGACGGTCGAATCGGAATCCCGCCTAAACAACGCCTAAACGTCTGTTAGACACTTTGGTCTGTTTCCATGATGGATTTGGATTAAGGCCCCACATTTGACACGAGACAGATGGAATTACAGCATAACAGTAGTGGCGCTGCCCATGGGACGGATAGACGGATTAATATCATTCAAGGCAGAGTGAAAGTCGTTTCGGTCAAGGGACGGAGAAAATCTGTGTGGAAGGAATACTTAATGGCCAACTCAGAGGAAGGGTTGTTGATTTATTTTTTACCTGCTAACGCCGGAACCCCTTACAGCTTTTTGTATTGAAGACCGTTCCCTGCGGAAGGTCGGATGGGTGGGTTCTACTTCCATTTCCTTGTATCCCATTTGTCCAACTCAGGCGCCAGTCAGGGAGTCAAGGAACGCACAGCCTGAGTCCGGGGGATTCACGATTCATGATGTCCTTCAGGAACCAGAATTCAGTTGCCATCAGCTGTATCAAGCGAGCACTGATTTCAGCATTGAAATACAATATCTGACCTTGAATGGGCTTCAATTGCTACTGTATATGGGCGACGGTGGCTATTTTGACCGCCTTCGAAGATTTGGCGTCAAGTTCGAACAAGAAGGAAATGATACCATCAATATCTGTCGCGAAGGGACTCGAGTCACGGCAAGAGTGCGGGTTTTGGCTCACATTTCTGTAAGACAATTGGGGAGTAAATGGCTCCGGCGTCCCCGTGGAAGTCCACAAGTTCGTCGGTTCTCGGTACGGATCTGAATCGTTCTGCCGGTTCTGCCGACGCCCACCTGAAGCTTGATTGTAACCAGAAGGTTCTGAAGTGATACCGTACTTGAACCAAAATAGACTAACCTACATTAAACTCCAGTGAAGTGCCTCCGCCCCGCGCCTGGTCAATGCCGATTCATGCCGAGATAATCGGATCACTTCTCTGACTGGCGCCCACGGCATTACAGCAACTGATGGTACCTCGATCTCTCCCACCATCAAGCCCTCCTATCTATGCTTCCCCGCCTTCCAGTCCGGTCCAATATGGCTCATATTCCACCACCCACGATGGGCTTGTCTCGGCCACCTGGCGCACATTTCGCGTCCTTTCGCGTAAACGAGCACCCCACTGGCTGTGGTTATTTATCTCATCGATCTACACCACATTTGCATGACTCCACGTCTGCCCAAACCTACGGATTGGGGGTTTATTCACTTGCAATGCATGTGCACAGGCCTCAGTTTCTTGTATCCGCAGATTTTTGCCCTGTACGATGCGCAGCTAAGCCACTGCAACATCACACGGTCCTGAGTAGCGTGTCTTTCCACTCGGGGAGGCGACTCTGAACAACCTTCTCAACCTAGATGCATATGCGACCTTATGATGTTCTACCCAGTGCGAAAGAAGTGGAAATCAGTGCTCCAAATACGTAGCGGGAATAAATTCATCCTAAACCCAAGAACTATATGCTGTTGAGTCGACGTTGAATGAATGAAAAGCTAATGACGTGGATGCAACAAGTTCCTTTGTCGTTATCGCGGTAGGCCAGGACCTCAATCCTCAACCCATTAAGTTATGTGCAGGGTCGTATCGAGGAGAAGCAAAATAGTTATTATCGTGAAGCAACAAACATAAATGTGCAGTTAATTAGAACTAGACTAAGCCCTCCCGAAGGAACCCGCGGCAGGCCCATTAGCGGCAGGTGTAGCGGCAGGCGGCTTGCTTAACAGCTCGGCAACCTTGTCGTTCAACATCTTTGCCAGGACTTCCTGCATCTTTTCCTGGGTGATCATGGGACTTGCAGTTGTTTTCCCAGTGTTCAAGTCGCTGGCCGGAGCCGGGTTCACACCGTTCGAGGGCTGCGTCCCGCCGTTGACCCCAGTGTTGTATTCGTCATCAGGAATGAAGAAATGCTCGGGAAGCTCGGCGGGCATGAGTACTGCGTCGTCAGAGTCCGTTTTCCGGATCATATAACCAAGGATCTGTGTTGAAATGTCATAAGTCTGATTCAAGTCATGTACCAACGGCGCCCGAACGAACCTGTGGCCCGGGAATCTTGATGATGTATCCGTTGGAGTATGCCTGGCAATTGCTCGCTGACGCAGAAGAATCGCTGGAGCTGCTCTGGGAGAACGAGAAGCAAAGGAAACCCCCGAAGACGCCGCCGACTTGGAATCGTTCGATTTCTGGTCCGCTGATGCGCTCGTGTCGTGCGTCACGCGGATCACGATATCCTTGCAAATGAGGAACGCGACGGGGAATCCGGGCAGGAGGCCGTGTACTTTTTGGGTACCTGTCGCAATTCGTGAGTAAAACTTGCAGCATGGTGATTTAACTAAACCCTCCTACCCTCGACCAGTCCGGTTGAAGTCGCCGGTAAAGTTGCTGGAAAGGTCTTGGAGAAGGCGTCGGCCTGGTAGTACGGAGTGGCTGGTTGGGTTTGGTTAGGGACAAATCTTTGAGGTTGACGTTCACTTGCAAAAAACGTTCGAGAACCCGCCGCCAGTAAAATTAACTGCGACCTCGGGCCGGGCAAGATGCGGGGAACACGAGCACGAAGAGGCCACAGTCGAAGCCATCGTCGTGGTTGCCGTTCACGCCACCCTGCAAGGCGTGAGCTGGAGGAGAAGGTGGGGCAATACCACTCACGTCACCAGAGGCAAACAGCACAGAGACACCTCTTGCAGTGGCAGCAGCGTATCCGTTGCAGATGCTCCTGTCGAACTTGTTAGTACTGGCAGGATTGTTGGAAAAGAAGAGCTTGCGTAGCCAAGGAGGGACCAATGTTGGATTCGAGGTCACCGTATCTGAATTTGGAGGTGAGGGAAAATATTCTCAGCAGTTCAATAGCCGACTTACGATGTGGTCATGACGGTCGGAGGCTGAGGAGAGTCGGCGATGAAGGTGGTTGTGTCGAGCAAAGCGGTGGGGAAGTCGAGGCCGCCGACGGTAAGGAATTGCAATGGTACGTTGCTAGCAACACCTACTCAAATATTGTTATGCTGTTGCCAACTGAGAAGTAGTACGAACCGGCCGTGTACTCGATATCGAGTTGAGCTTCAGTGCCAGCAGAGTTGGGGAACTGCGGGCTGAACTCCAAGTTCAACGGCACACAGGGGTTTGGACGCTCCAACTTACTTTGTACAACCGTCAATGGCGAGACGAAGAAAGGTCTGGTTGGCGCCCGAGGGTAGATCGGGACGGAATTGTTTCATGAAGGCTTACAGGAATGAGTACAAGGCACATGGAATCGAAGAATAGCATACCTGAAGGTCGTCAATTTCGCTATGATTTCTTGAGTCTCAAAACCAAGGAGGAGGGAGAAGAAGCGAACGTACGCCCATTCGTCCTCATAGCCCGAGACGAGCAACGCGTTGGTCTGCTGAGTTGCGGGAGTGCTATGAATATTGTACAATGTAGTAATTGGGGTTGCTGGTATCACACTCGGCAGGCGCCGTCGCATCGCGTCTCCGGTTGGGGATGTCAATTCGGATAGATTGTCCCAGACGCGCTTTGGGCGTTGTAAAAGCCGTAGTAGGATGAACGACCTGCACGAAATTCGCGAGTTCAGAGGGTAGCCGAAACGGAGAGGGTACGAATGATGGGGGCCGGAAGGTCAGTGTGAGTAAAGTTGGTGAACTTGGCGCCGAAGAGCTGGTTGGCTTTTACCACGGGCAGTACCGACACCCATTCGCCATATGGTGAGATCGCAGACGACTTGAGCCCGTTGGCAGAAGTGAAGGCGTTGAAGGCGTTGACCGCGTCCGTTGACGGTGCAACGAAGAATTTCACCTGAAGACTGTTTGAAACAGAATGTAGGGAAAAGGGGGGATACGAACCTCGTCTTGGGAGAGCCATTGCCTAAATTCAGCGCATCCTGGCGTGGAGATGTCCAGAAGCTTCTCCTGGAGATCCGGGAGGTTGTTGGACGTCAAAGCAAAACGGAGGGTGATCGTGTGACTATCGGCGGCGGGTCCTTGGCTGGTGAATCCAGGCGGAGCAGACCTGCGTTGTTCGTGCAGGACGAGGGGGCTGGCAGTCGCGGCGAGGACGATGGAGAGAATACCGAGTAGACGAACGAAAGACATGGTACCGTCCCAGGCTGTTCTTTCCCAAGAATGACGAGCCATGTTTATAGTGTGACGGTGTATTTTAATATGCTCCCATATCGATGAGATGTGTCGTTTATCACGATACATGAGAGAGAGGGTTCAAGAGCTAAACAAGTCCTTCTGCGATGCTAGACGGCACTCGTCTCCCGGAAATAAAATACCAGGGCCTGCGGGAAGTGGATTCGGAATCCTGAGGAATATACACGCTGGGTGTATGCTTCCACCAAATATTCCACGAGGGGTGTAGGTACCTGAAAACCAAGAAGTAGGTCAGTCAAACAAGAAAAGATACTCTTTGGGTGGGTTTGGTCTAGGTGAAGACCAGAGGAGGATAGTAGGAATGAGGGATAAACAGTCGAGTCAAGTAGTGTGAACAATCCGAAACAATGTATTCACTGCTGGAGTAAATCACAAGTGGGGATCAGAAAGCTATTTTACACAGGCATTTATATAGAACGAAAATTGCCTTGGCATCAGAGAAATGGAGAAGCTGTGGAACATGAGGATGGTAGCTAAACAATAAAGTGTATTGAGTAGAATGAAGACTTTTAAACCAGTAACCTCGCATGCTGCGCATTTTTTATTGTTCCTCTGAATAATACCGATCGCTACTGGAATTCGTCCAATAGGGTGGCCACCAGGGAATGGAGATCATTCAATGGCAATTGAGTTCGACTTGTTGCCTTTTTGAGGTTCTAGGCTGTAGCAATCGGTTACATCATTCACGGTGATTGTTGTAGAGCCGTGTGATTGAAGCGTGGCTCAGAAGTGAGTGAATGCGGTATCAGGGTGGAGGAGTGGTGGTATTGGTGGTTTTAATGAAAGGGAGATTGCGTAGCGAGTACATTTTCACGGATAATCACGAGAAACCAATTTATTGGTGTCACAATGGCAGAGCATCAAGATCGCGTTCTGTTGGAAAGTTGGAGATGCGGTGATTTTAGCCTGAATCGGGAACAAGTTGCTTATTTCTTGACAATGAGAACCTACCATGTGTACTGATTCCGTGATTCTCGGTGCGCAGTAGCCTTAGCGCTCATGCAATGAATTGTTTTTCATGGATTATCCCACCACGGGAGCGCTTGGCGCTCCGCAGCAGATTTTACGGGAGAAGAAAAGAACTTCGAAGCATCCAAGCTATCAGAATCAAAACGGCCATGATGTACGTGTCAAGATTCACGGTTGCGCTGGGCCGTTGATGTTTTGGACTTAAAGCTCGAGCGCCATGTTCTCTGGCAATCCTCGAAGTTCTCCACGATGTTCCTCCTTCGCCCCCTCGCTGCTGCATTCCTGGTTCAAACCACCCTCGCGCTGGTCCCAGTTGGCTACGCTCCTTCTGGCCTGCCCGTCTTCGTGGCCCCAAGCGGCTCGCGCGTCAAGTCATCCGGCAGAAACATGGATGTCTTCGCTCCTAATGGAACTTTAATCCATACCTTCGAGGTAGCCTTCTGGACAAAACTCTTTTGACAATGCAGTTACTCACAAACCCATTACCAGGATGTTATCCCAACCAACCTCAAAGCCAAACGCCAACAGACTCTTGCTCGGCGGCAGGAATTGAGCGCGACCGAGGCCTATGCTCAGTTCAACACAACCGCGGATAATATGATCGATTCCTTCAACGCCACCTTTATGGTTCCCCCTGTCCCGACGTCCTTCGACAGTCAGATCATCTTCCTCAGCGCCAATATTCAGGTTTTGGATGCGAATGGTGTTTCGTTCGGCAACCTTCGCGCTGCTCTCCAGGTCTGTGTGAGATTCTAACCTGTGTAAATCCAACTGAACACAAATTTAGTACGGAGGCAGTTTTCTTCCGGACACCGGTCCGTTCTGGACATACGCGGTCCAACTCGAGATTCCTGGCTCCGGATACCTCCAGGTTTTCAATCCCGGGGCTAATGTAACTGTCGAGGCTGGGCAGAGCATCGACAGCTTCATAGTTGCCGATCCCGTGTTGGATGCGGATCCGGAGGACCCCGGCATATTTGTGTATGTTGCTGGCTTCGACAACGTTCCCGATTCCCCCACCCTTAAAATCGGCTGGGAGGTGCCCCCACAGCTCGTAGCTCTCCAGCTGGAAGAGGAGGGTGTTTCAGGGGCTAGCGACTATCCCGCGGGTTCCTTCGTCTTCGAGCAGATCAATCTCAACTTGACCACAGGCCCCCCCGCTTTATACTGGAACACTAGCGTCGATCCTACCACGGATGTACAAGTCAAAGTGGATGTCGATGGTTCGCAAGACGCTCAAGTATCCATCGTTTTCCCGAGCGCGTGATGTAAACTTAATGTATCGCGAGTTGAATTACAAACGAACTTTTGTTACGGATACAAGAGGGCGGCGGGGCACTTCAAGCCCCACCACTTCGGTTCAAGGGGGTAATGTTGATCTTGAGGAAGCATTCAGAGCTGTAAGCCGTCGAGCCGAAAATAAAAGCTGTTAAGTTGATATTCTGCGGACGGCAAGTATCGGCCTGCAATCCAGCATCACGGAGGAGGCGATAGGGCGGGTGGAAGCGGAGCTTAAAAAAGCTTCCGACAGACAGCTCAATTTCATAAAGAGGGCGAATCCGAACTTGTACGAGGTCGAGAAACGAACTCATGGCCAAATAAATTGAAGGAATGGACTGACCGTGTTATTCTTGAATTTGACGAAGAACTCTACTCGCTCTCTCAGAATCACGTTGACATGGCGCGTCCTCCGGCAGCAAGTTCGGCCGTGTTGCCCCTGTGTGGGTGCTTGACCCACCGGAGATCTTGAATTGGCGGGTGCTCCACAGCAAGTTCGGCCATACAAAGTTCTGTGTGCGCTCGACCTTTGCTCAACTAAGTGAACCTGTTCCGCCGAACGTGGCCGGCATGAAGTTGGGACCACATGTCTTGACGGATATCGGAATCTGGTGATGTTCTCATTGAAAAGTTCTCTTACCCGGATAATCCCTGGAGGGGAGAGCATCCGAGGCATAGGAGGGTTGGGTCGGGCCGACTCTGTGGCTATGCAGGGGCTGTGTAATGGCTGTGTTCTCATCAGATGGCGACCCGACCCGACTCCCCCTATTGTTTGGTGGTAACTCGTTGTGTCGCTCCCTTATTGTCCCCTCCCTCTTGTTGTCGATACATATGACACTGTTGTTCCCCTCCTCTATATAAGTGGCTCTCTCGTTTGCTTCCACACATTTTTCCCGATACACTGATGGACTTCCGCCATATCTGTGACGCTCTTGCCCAATCTCCGGAGCTTTCTCGTGCATTCTCCCACAGCAGTGTTGTGAAATACATCGAGCTGGTAGCACTTCTGAGGGCTACCCCTGTTCTCAACTACCTCCAGCCTTCTCATCAGATCTCTGTCCCTCCGCCAACGCTGCCCGTGCGTGTCCACAAATTCTTGAAGGATTGCTTCGACCTGCCGAATGAAACTGCCAAACTGGCCTGGGAAGCGTTCAGAGTCCTTGCTTGGGCATTTGAACCGACAGCTGAAGAGCAATCGTCTCATCGTATTAAGCATGTTAAGTTATTCTTGGAGTATGGACTTTCGCGTGGAATTGGTCTGTGTTTTTTTGTTTTTCAATAATTGTGTATAACCACTCATTTATTAACTCGTCATCCAGGCGTTTATTCTCTCTATCCACCTACGCGGGGATGCCTCGATCCCCGCTGTGTGCAGCCGCTGCACTCGGACCCCAGCGTCCTCAGGGCCAGGGAGCTCGGCGAGCCAGAAGTCATCCCATTACAGTATTCAGTCTTGATCTCGGGGCCGTTCCTGGCTATTCAACTTCATGCTACTGTGGGAGTAAGTTTACCATTCTATATCATCATCACATCTAAAATTCGATAGATTGCCATACACGTTACTATCCCAACTTTTATGTTCACGACAGTGCAACAATCCGAGCCTTTTACCTGTTGGGTGCTATGCCCGAATTTATTCGCACGTCGGAACATTTCTACACCACCGCCGACCTCTGTGAGCTCTTCTCCAACATGATGATGACCACATGGTATGTCCTTCAATTTCCTTTCAAGCGCGAAATTACTCAGACTATCATCAGGACATCCGGTACAAATTGCGCCCGCATTTACAATGCCAGCATTTCCAAGGATTCTCTGCAGTCCTCTCTTCCGGTTGATTGGCAAACGACCTTTCAGATGGATGTCGAGGACGTCTGGAATGCCTTCTACACATATTCGCTCTGCCTTGACTGTCACGAACGGCAGGAGACCATGGAGCTGCCGCATGTAGCAGCGTCACAAACAGAGTGGCTTAGTACCCTGTTAAAGGCTCGCAATGGCCGTATGGCCGGTACTGGGCAGGAGGAATGGAATCACGCATGTGACTTATGCTGCTACATATACTTGGACCCGGAATCTAATAGCGATGAACCTCGTTATCGTGAGTGCTTTCATTTATTCCATCTTCAGTAATCTGATCACTGATCAGTTTTTATTCGTTCTACCGTTACAGACGGGATTGCCATGGGGCATCCATGCTGTGGTGTCCTGGATTGCAAGGTGCCTTTGCGTTCTGTCAAGAATAGGTTTTTCCCGCAACACCAGTGGCTCAATCACGAGTGTAGCATTACAACTTGCACGGCCGATGTTGACCCGGGATTTCGCACTTGCGGTGATCCTGATCATCGCGACGTTGAGCTTCATCACTACCAACAAGGCAAAGCGATGTTTCAGCTCAAGAATCGCCTTCAGCGAAGTTACCTTCCGATACTCCAAGTCTCAGATAGAACGTCCGACCTCCGAGAGAATTTGAGATATGGAATCGGCGGCATCAAACGGCGGCGGCAGGACTGATGCACGCTCAAGTTGCCATCACCTCCACCAGACGCGCCTTCTCTCATCCCTCCACCACCTCCCCACCGTCCCTCCCCACCGCTGCATTTTCCCGCCGCCGGTTTCGTGCCCGTCCCACCATTGCACCAAAGGAGCCCTCTATGCAGCGCCTGCACAGGCTCGCCGCTGTTCCGCCGCGAGTTTCGCGGCCGCCTCTCCGCGATCCAAACGTGTCTGCGACCGCCCTCGGCCCGCCATGCGAAATGCGAATGTCGTCCGCCGAACAGTTCAGAACGCGAACGTGCTGCTCCCGCCCTGCGCCAGTTCACCACTTTCCTGCCGCCACGAGCTTCGCGGTGGCCTCTACGTGAAGCAAACGCCTCCACACACGCCACCATGCACGCCATACAAACACCTGCCTGCTGATCAGTGCAGAGCGTGAACGCGCCATCCCACCGCTAGTTTTGTAACCGCCGTGCGCTAATTGCCCCTGTCCTGCCGCCACGAGTTCGCGGCGGTTCCTGCGTGATGCAAACGCCTCCGCGTCCTCACGCATGCCATGCGAACGCCCGCCTGCCCTTGAATGCAAACGCGCCCCGCCCCGCCGCTGATTTCCCGGTGTTCGTTGCTGGTGATTTCAATATATCACTTTACAGTATTTTTGTGTAGCTACTGCTGTATCGAATGCGTATGTGCGCATCAAAAACCTACATACAGAAATTTCGCCTCCGGCACCTCCAGAGGAGGGGCTGGCGGCCAACGCCAGTGGTATGAGTAAAAGAGGTATTATTCCCCGAGCAGAGGGGTACCTCTTAGGGGTACTTACATAATAGTACTAAACAACATCCGATCAGTACCGGAAAGTTCCGCCGCCTCTTTTCCCTATTTCGTCTTTGCGTAGCTCCTGGTTGGTTCGACGGCGAGGGCTTCGCTCTAGCAAAGGCACATATATACCATGGACTCGTTACCTATTTTTGGACGGATCGTATTTACACTCGTTACTGCTGTCATGTACAGGGGTTCGCCTCTTGCTTCCCACCACCACCATCGAGTTTTCTATGTCTTTCCCTGCGAGATTCTGAGCCCTTACAATTCCTCTGAGCTGAGTTTTGATATCCTGAGCCTATATTCTATTCTGCTCTTACTCCAGATTCATCCCTACTGGCTATCGGCATCCTACGGCATGCTTGCATTCATTTACCCAGCACGACCAGCACCTCCTCTGTCCACCTCTGGACACAACCAATCTCCTACACCGGATGTTCTATTTTAAAGTTGGACTATCAGAATAGCACTCGGGTGTCAGCCGATTGTGCAACCGAAACTCATGGAATCAGATCCAGCTTCCATCCAGCCGAAATTGAATCCGATCCCTCAGCATTCGAATAGAACATCCAGGGTGCCGAAAGGCAATCACCGGCTCTGGCGTCCCCGTGGAAGTCCATAAGTTCGTCGTTTCTCGGTACAGTTCTGAATCGTTCTGCCGGTTCTGCCAACGCCTACCTGAAGCTTGATTGTAAATAGAAGGTTCTGAAGTGATACCGTACTTGAACCAAAATAGACTAACCTAAATTAAACTCCAGTGAAGTGCCTCCGCCCCGCGCCTGGTCAATGCCGATCATGCCGAGACAATGGGATCAGGGAAGAATGATCCCTGGTCGGCGCAGCATGGGTTTCTCATTCTCATACATGTATGCCCATGGACGGAGTTCAGAGCTCGTGAAAAACTTCAACTAATTCATATAATCCAAAAGAGCAAGAAGGGGTGTGATGGAATACAACAGAAAAAAAAGGAATCGAATCGCGAACGACGAATCGTGTCAACCTGGGCCTGGGGAGAATATATCTACCGGCAGTCATAGATAAAGGTTCAGGCCGGCGATGTACCCACCTCGGCGGTGCCATCTGAGTCATGTGTCTCATGCGAAGAGCTAATTGCCATAACGATGTTACCCAACAATTCTCTGCATCCTCTTTAGTAATGTCCGGTCAAAACTGCACCGTGTCTGAGTCCGGTGCATCTGCACGGTGTGTGATGGCGGATTGAACTTTGACTCAGATGGCCTACGGCTTGTGGTCCGTTCGTGTACGATATTTCAGAGGTCGGCCCGCCTGAGCATTTGACCTTGCAGATCAATCATTCACGGATCGCTCACCTAGGATTCCCTGTCAAAAATTGTATTCATGGTGCTCTAGATTTGACGGGAGGTTTTCTCGCCCACGTCACTTGAGAGGGTCGGACAACTACCCACCAGGGCCGAAACTCACTAAAGTGTGGATCCTGAGTGCACGAAATTTGGCTCGGTCTGCAAGGGCCGGCCACTTCGGCACCAAACACCTATAGCACGGGCTCGTTGCCTCCGACGGCGAACTACTTACTCTGTTGTCATTCGCAAATGATGAAGGCTGTCTGAATGAGGTGGTGGAGTGCCATTGGACGTAAGGGTCCAATTGCGTTCCCCTTGGAATCCAGTATTACAAACAAACCGGCCGGTTTCAAGGTTGAACGGGCGAGAAAACACCTGTCTCGGCCTACAGCGAGGTGTGCACACCTGAACATAGTATGTAGCGTACTTGCCCTAATGATTTTACCAATGACTGGGCATAAAGTTCGTGGATGGTTAGAACATCTGGCAACGAGTATATGGTACACATGGAGATGGCCGGATGCACTCTTTAAGACGCGATATATGGACGCACAATCAGAGGCAGTTGGTTCCCCGCCTCCGGTTCGGCGATCACATTCGGACGCCTGACGGCGGAAGCTGAGAATCCAATCCCGTCCTCAGGCACAGCTGGCTCAAATTCGAACGCGCGGACCAGTGTAAAGAGCAAGGACTTGATCCTGCACTTCCCGGTAAGCATACCAAACAGAAGCCCTGTGCGGTACTCACTCGACCAGAGAGAAGCGGAATCCGATGCAATTGTGGGGTCCTTCATCAGTTCCGCCATTCAATAAGGAAACCAGATTTCCGTTTGAGTACTTACCCGCTAGGAAGGTCAAGAGATTCGCCCAGACGCTGGGAACGGCACTGGCAGCGTCAGGAATGTTGTTCCATCGATCTGGCCTGCGAGGGATGATCTCTGTTAGAAGCCTTCTGTTCTAGGACGTTTGAACTATACCTGAATGTGTCCGCATCGTCTCCCCAAATCTCCTTGTCACGATGCACGGCTGAAATGGGTATTCTTATTGTTGTCCCTTTCGGTATCCTGCATCAATGTCAAAACCATCCGACACGAAGAGAGCATAAGTAGTACGGGATATGGTCGTAGAATCTGCCTTTGCTGTCCACATATTGCTTGCTGAGTGGCAGTAGGTCATCGGCCATGGCCACCCGAATACTGAATCCGACAGGAGGGTAAAGTCGCATAGCTTCCCTGATGACGTTCTCGAGATATGGTAGGGCATTCAATTCATCCATGGTCGGATCATCGCTCGTAAAGTTTAAAAGTTCCTCCCTAAGCTGTGCTTGAACCGATGGATTGAGCGAAAGAGCATGCAGAGCCAACGCTGTCGCAGTGCTTGGCCATAACTTGGTTTAATCTGCCGTTCGAGATTCTGGTGGGCGAACTCACCTCGTCGTTTCATGACCTATCAAAAGAGGAGCAAATGAGAATTTAAATCAACTGTTAAAAGAGATTACTCGTGACCTGCGACGAAAAACGTCGGTATTTCTGCGGACATGTTTCAAAGAATTCTGGAAGAAGGCAGAGAGACCTACGTGCGATGACATCTGCGTCACTTAGCTTCAAGTGCTCTCGAATGTCAGGGGACATGTTTGACTGGACCATGAGAGAGAGCAGATCACGTTTAGTCGCGGCTGCTTTTTCTCCAGCCTTGATATTGGCTCGACTGTCTGCAAGCAGTTTCTTGGCAATATTGACCATTTTTGCGCGCGCTTCATTGACTGTCTTGCCGCCAGGCGATGGCTGACCGAGAGCAATAAGCGTACATGGCGACAGAAGGAATGGACAGATGAATACCAAGATGGACAAAATAGGAATCCCGGCCTGCACAAGACGCAGGAAGGCCTGTCTCTCGGCCTGAGGAGAATGCAGAAGCCGAGTCAGTGCGTCTTCTAGGTCGTTGGTTTTACCACTGGGCTCCAAGGAGTTGAATTGGTAGTTGAAGCCTTTGTTAATCAGTGAGTAGGATAATGGAGATTATATCCATCGAACTTGCCCGCCTCTCCTATAACGTCCAAGGTCATTTTTCTGAGCCATCCAAAGACGTCAATGCGGGACAAGCCGTGATCGAGTTTTATCTGTCGACTCCAAATGTCTCGAAGCTGAATGAAAAATAAGCATGGGCTCAGAAGCATATTTGGGGAATATGACCTGCGACGATTTCTTGTTGAAAATCTCGGTCAGTTCCCGGATTTGAGGTACACCGAAGGCGGGATTCTGCCAGTGTGAATCCGTATACGCAGAGAGGGTTGTCAAGACCCACCAGTATCTTCCTCTGCGTCTTATTCAGCAAGTGAACTGTACCGGGTGA
This sequence comes from Mycena leptocephala, assembly GCA_029378395.1. Taxonomy (NCBI): domain Eukaryota; kingdom Fungi; phylum Basidiomycota; class Agaricomycetes; order Agaricales; family Mycenaceae; genus Mycena; species Mycena leptocephala. The sequence continues at coordinate 29,448 of JARJLF010001372.1, forward strand.
TCGGAAGACCTACCTGGCGTTTGTGTTCTGCCGTCTCCACCGAAAGAAGGCCTGTTTGCGAGTATGATTGGCAGGAGTGGACGGTGTTAGTCAATCCACGTACCGTTTCCGAGGATATGGGTGAGGACTTTGTTTGCTACCAACCCTTTCTGGTAGAGGTGATCATTCACCAGGATATGGTTCAATGCCTTTGTATCCGTGGTATACAAGTCTCGTTTCTATCAGTCGTCAATGATTGTCTTGCAGCGCAGTGAGTCACTATAATCACACCAAGAAACCCTCTCAGTTGGTAGTTGGGTCCGAACTCTTCACGCCATTTGTCCGGAACGGTGGAATCTTTCTGCGAATACGGAGTTCAGGCTCGTTATGACAGAGCTGAGAGCACTAACCTGTGTCTGTCTGAAGTGCCCTATGATGAAATTTCCGCCCTTTGGCCCGGGAAGATCACGCAGAGGAGAGGTGTAATCCCTATAGACCATCTTCACAAGACGATACACGGCATAGATTCCAAGTGTCCCAGCAAGAGGGATAAGAAATTGGGAGGTCATGGTCGTCGAGAAGCGGGATCCAGGGCGCCCTGCGGCACACTTCAATGTTTGACATGTGAAGATGGTTACAAGATGATTATCAGATTCGCCGGGCCCGGCGCGTCAATAAACAGGAAATGATGGAAAGAAGGAGGAAAGATTATGACGATCACCAAATAACTCAGCTCCGAGTCCGAATTGAACGCGGACTTCTGCATCACAATTTTTTGTCCAACCCAGATATCCAAGAGAAGCAGTTGCCCAACCACGCGCCACCGAGCCAGCCGTTACAGGAGGTCTGAATGGATAGCATACACTGGAGTAACTTACATAGGCGGTGGAATAATATCTCTGAGCTACTTCATACCATCTGGGCCATCTCCCTTCAGCCTCAGAACCAAAATCAAACCAAGTCAGCCTAAGTGACATCCTATTTAGTTGTCCTTGTCCCCCAGAGGAGGGAAGCCGGCCCGGGGCCGAGCCCCAAAAAATAGTAAAACAACAAAAAAAGAAAACAATATGATCCCACTCTATGGCCCAGCCCCGAATCGAACGGGAGTCTCTACATGTATTTTTCGTTCACCCGCAAAGGAGGAGATATAGATGCTCGGCCACGCCCCACCGACCGATGCCAGGATATACGAGTTAGCATATACATATGCTACGAAAAATCGCGTAAGAGTCCTCCGCGGCTACGTACTATGACGTGAGGCACCATAAGTACTCCTCGGCCGTGGCTCCAAATCGTCGAGCTGAATATTCGAATCCCCACATTCTCTTCATCGCATCCGTATCCTGCGACACGGATTCACATGCAGGATTTGGGACGGAAAGAAAATCAATTTCCGGTAACTCCACAACTGAGCCCCGAATCGAACGGGAGTTTCTACGCACATATTACTAAGGTATTAGCAGTAGTAGATACTCATCCACGCGCCACCGAGCCACATTATATCTTTATCAGTTTCACCACAACTCAGACGGTGAAAGAAGAAGATATTTCACTCGTCTCGGGCATCTCGGGGTTTCAACATTCGACGACAATACAATATTGGTTCAAACCGAGTTCAATCAGGTCAACGCACGGGCCGTTGAGGCGGTGCATGCATTAACGTGCAACGTGCAACGTGCAACCGCATCCCGCTCCGATACTTGTCCTTATGCTCAGGAGAGGCAAATGAGCGAGCCACACACAAAAAAAAAAAAGAAATGGGAGAGAAAAGCAGTCCGTCATCGACCATATGGCTCGGAGCCGAATTGAACGGGAGTCTCTACGTAGATCGATCCGGAGACATAGTTCAATATTATTGATTAGCGGTGGATGCGCACCCACGCGCCACCGAGCCTATGGGATAATATACCAGTCGCAAGATGTATACCCCTGGTGGCCACATTTATGTTCAACCAGGGTGCCACTTTTTACCGCCCTCGCAAGGTTGTCAATTTTGTTATAATAAAATTCATACAAACAGCAATGTAAACCGAGTCACAGACGGGCCGTTGGAAATTGTTGTATGCATGCACATGAAATCCCCGTCAGATACCTTCTCCTTGTCCGTCGCATGTCCCAAAATTACCAAGCGAGTCCACGAAAAGGGGATGAAACCAGTTCCTCATACAATATGGCTCAGCCCGATTCGAACAGGGGACTCTACTCAGATCGTAAGTCCTACTCGAACAGCGCAGCCATGCGCCACGAAGTCGATGAAAATGTATGCTGGTAGAACTCCGCCCAAACGAACATCGAGCTGAATCCGCTCCAAAGTGGAGAGCAGGCAGCAGTCAATGAGCGAGAACGCCGAAATCACACCTCCAACGAGACAGATTCACACGATGTGCTGTACTCGTACTGCGTGATCTGTCTCAGACTGTCTGCTCCGGAAGCTGTCAAAGGCTGTGCAGAAACGACAATATATGGATTTCGGCCTTTTCGCCACTCAAGAGACCGGCCTTCACAGCCACCGACCACGTCCCGAAAAGATTGCGGCCTCCAGTAGATAGGAAAACAGGTACCGATAAATATAAAAAAATTCTGATAGGTCTAAATAGCCTACATCTAAAACTCTTCCTCCAAAGTGAAGCCAAAAAGCAATGGAAAGTGCCCAAACAAGACCTCAAAAAAGCCCAAAATCATGAGCTCCATGTACGGTTATTTGGCCCATAGGAGCCCAGACCCTCATGACAGGGTTCCCGAATTGGGATGTCATGAGGGGCTGTGTTTGAGACTAACTTCCATCTTGCTTCCATCATCCTTGCTCATAGTAGCGAATCCAGCGCGCCGCGTTCAAGCTTCGAATACTTCGCAACCACAGATAATTGGCCCCCACCGCACTTCCTAGTCTTTCTCCCTCTCCGATATCTTGACGATTGGCGCTGAAACGCATCTGACGTGGATAAACTTCTCTGAGGCTGGCTTACTCGGTGAACCAAGCGGTGGACTGTATTTCTTCTGATTCAAATGGATTCTGCTGGCTCGCGCGCAGCTTCCTTCCATTGGTGAATAGGTGCGTCTACTTATCCTACCTCTCTCTCGCGTTTTGCTGTTGAGCCCACATTCTACCTTTCATGCCCACCTGCCATTTGTATGTAGCCGATGGGGCCTCCTCGCAAATGTGTCTATTGCCTGGTTACTGGATCTCCCAGGTGCCTCCGTTTTGAGGCGCTTTGGATGTCTCAGTATTGGGCGGCACAGCGCTGCCTTTTCCCGCTCTTTCGCTTACGATCCTTACGTCGCCACTACTCTGCACGTGAACTGTTCATGGATATTAATCTTGACCTGAGGTATGTCGTTTGAATTATTAACCTATCAGCACATCGCCTCACCTTACGAAGTGAAACAAACACTGACTCAGACTCCTGCGGAGTCGGACGGCGCATAGCAAATGTCCGTGTTTTCATATTTGCACCGCAGAGCGCTGCCGAGTTCTCTCCGGTGACTCCTCGTTGCGTTCCTGCTTTACATCAACTCTTGGCCTCTTTTAATCTTCTGTGTTTTGTTTCCGACAGATTTCCTCTCAAGGGGATCATTTCCGCCTTGTTCTAAGAGAATCTTACAACGTGCGCATTTTATTGCACTGTTTTGCGGCTCGGATACGTGGCGGTTCAGGCCGTCGCAGATTTTGGATCACACCATAACTCCTAGTCGGACCGAGCACCGCGCTTTTGTCCTAGGCTTATTCGGTGAGTCCTTAGTAGAAGAGTAGAATTTGCGACGCGAACCTAATCTTTTTCGGTACTGTCTTTTGGCATTGATAGACCGGTCCTTCTCGCTTTCGCGGCGTACCTCGGTGTCTCTGACTTCGTATGTATCTTTAATGTTTTTTCTTCCCATTCAATTTTGCTTCCGCCAGTTACGATCCCTTCGCGTCCACACGAATATCCTGCAACATGAAAATCAAGCTATAATATCTGTGTACTGTCTTCAAATAGACGTTATTAACATAGGCCTTGCCAGCGACTACATATCCGCGTCCGCTCCTTAATTCTCGCTCTTTGTGATGGGTAAGCACCGCTCCAAGCCTGCCTATTCGGGAAAAGATCGTCCTGATATTGTTGTTGTACTACACTTGGACCTTGGAGAGCAGGTGCCACAGGCATCGTTTCCACAGCTTTTCCGCTCTATCCTCCGGGCAGTGCAATTCTACAGGTACTTATCGCCTTTTCCAAAATTATAACATGGATTCATCCATGCATACTGACGGTATCGTACGACAGCTCTCGAGCATCATTTTGAGTTCCTGCAGTGTGGTGAGAGGTTTTTCATCCAGCTGCTCTTCGTTCTGCGATACTGCTGATTCAAACTGTCGAGGTGTGGCGCCGTCGATGTCTGATTCAACTTCCGGCGACGTCTGTCGCTTTATTTGCAGGATTTCCTCCTGCGAGCAAACGGAGGCGCAGTCAGGGCATCCCAGCGACTTTCAGAGACTCGAGACTCAAGACTCAATGTTGACAGACCAGACGAGTGCACTGGATTTGGATGTGGGTTTGGGTTTGGATTTGGATTTGCGTGAAGTCGAGGGAGCGTCCATCGCGAAGAAGATCGACTGGGAGAAGCGGAAGATTTGGATGTGGAATATTGTGCAGTTCAGCTGGAGCCTTGCTCGCTGCTGCCATCGCATTCAGGGTGGTTATTGAGTTTGGATCGTCACCATCTCATCTCTGAGTTCAGCTCAAGGCATATACTTTGCTGAGAAGCACTTCGCACCAGCTAGATCCACTTATAGCTTTAAGTCTTGTGGTTGGTTTGGGAGTTTTATGTGGTTTTCCAGCTCATTCCTTGCCTCCTTCTAGTTCTTTTAGTGTTAGACGGCCACCTAGCTCATCAGCGGCCTGGGATTTAGACAAGGTGCGGAGAAACGGGAGGGAGGGCCATATGGGCGCAGTTGAACTTGGACTCGCAAGACGATAGAGTAATAGAGACCAGAGGCCAGAGAACAAAGGAGATGACTTGAAGTGAACGTGTCGTGTGCGGGATGTGTTACGATGGATGGATGGTTTGGTTAGGATTTGAGGTACAGGACAATACGTAGGCGGGGTTAGGATTATACATCTGTTGTGCATTTGGCGCAATGGCGGCGATAACAGCCCTACAACTCGTCAGAACGAATCTCGCGACGATCCCCACGCGCACACACCTTCACTCCACCGTCAACAGTTGCTCAAAGAACGCCTGAAACTCATGCTTCTCATCCTGCAAATACACCTCCAAAATCCAATGCCGCTGCAGCCCATCCTTCCCCGCGCTCCGCATCGGGGCCTCGTTCTGCTCTGTGATGTACAGCGCGATCTTGTCCCGTGGGATACGCTCGTGTGGGAAGTGCCCCACCAGGTGCCCCGCGATCTCCGAGTTCCCCCACTCGAAGCCCGCTTTCTTCACTTCTTCCTGCGCGCGCGCGAAGAGCTGCGCGCCCGTGATGTCGGGCGTCGCATGGAAGTGCGTGTGCACGGTCTTCCAGATTGGCTCCAAGGCATCGCGCATGCGGAGCTTCGCGGGGTCTTGCCCAAGGACATACGTGCGCCCAAAGTCGGCCTCCCACTCTTCGAAGACGGGGCCGAGGTCGACGACGAGGAGATCGTGGGACTGGATGACGCGATCGGGGGGATTATCGTCGAAGGGGCGGAGGGTGTTGGGCCCGGAGCGCACGATGCGCTTGTGCCAGTGGGTGCGCACGCCGTGCAGGTCGGAACCCATCTGGTAGATCTGGTCGCTCAGCGTTTTGTCACTGACGCCAGGCTTGATGAGGGTCTGCTCGATCTCAGCGAACATCTGGGCGGCTTTGTTTTGCGCGTCGAGGAGGCTGGCGGCGCGGTGTAGTTCGGCGTCGGGTGTGGCCATGGTGGTGGTGTAATGAGACCCTGCCGTCATCCCGTTTCTTTGCGTAGCCGTGTGTCATTACGATTTGAAGGGCTCGACCAATCGCCTCTCACGAATTTCGCGCCGGCGATGCGCCATCAGTGAAAGATGATGGGTTGAACGGTGAACAGCTCAAGGTTGTAGGTACGCTTGGTACGTGCACGATGCACGATGCGTGATCCCTGGAACTCAGACGGATCAACCGAAACAAAAAAATTACTCTAGCAAAAATTACTGAAACAACCAAACTCTGGATGCATGAGCGAATCAACTACTATCTGAGACTGATAACCGGGCCACCTTAACATTTTTGTCCTCGAGCCTGTAAAGAGAGTCAAATGGATACCAATATATGGGTCCAGCAATGAAGGTATACATCCTATGTGTGAGCCGAGATATTTTCCCGAAATTTACCTTTGCATTCCATGGCCTGCGGAATTTTATTTCCGGCGGTATCCCAAAAGGGGGGAAATGGCTTTGTGGGCCACCCTGCCAAATCTTTTGCACGCACCCATACTGCTGTCCAGATGGAATGGCCTACGCTCTGCGGGACGGAGTGAAACAAGGTCCAAAGTTGAAGCACGGGGGGGGTCCATGGGAAGTATGAAGACACACTGAAATGCAAAAAATCATTCCCGCATACCCATAATCCGTCAAACGAAATCTATCTTTATGTACGACTGAAATTTGGTGGTTTAGAGTGGTAGCTGTGCATGAACGGAAAGCCAGTCAGATAAAAACTAACTCAACATTGCTATAGAGGTGGCTGGACTGTGCTGGTCAGCCTTCAGGATCAGGTCGAGATAATCTAGTATTATTCCGCCCTCCAGCTCAGCTCTCATTATGAGAAAATCACCCCCTGAAAAAAAAGTAAATTCTAATTCAATTAAACCAAATCTCCTCCCGCATCGTTAAATCTGCTCCCGCATCGTTTAAATCTGCTCCTGCCTCGTTGACGATGCGGGAGCAGCGTGGCCGCCCCAAAAAAAACTTTCAAAAATTTCAAACCCCTGCAAAAAAAGAAAATTCCAATTCAATCAAATCAAATCTACTCCCGCAACGATGCGGGAGCAGCATAGGATTAGGCGCAACAATGCGGGAACGTTACAGCCCTCAAAAAATCTCTCATTATGCCGTCGTGCCGCCGGGTGTTGTCATGTTTGTTTACACCATGCTGTCACTTCTTTCCTCCCACCACGTCCGCCGTCGAGGCCCCTACTTGAATTCAACCACCGCCAGTCCCACAATTCCAATCGTATCGACTGCAATACTACGCCGTAGGTTATCGGCACCTCTTTAGCCCCTGTGAATCGCCTGTCGACCGAAAACTGCGACCGATTTCACCCGATCCCACCGACAATGCAGCCATTCCTCCCTCAGTTCGGAACCGAATCGCAACCTCCTGCGATAATTTCTTCTACTCATTCCACTTTCGCTTGAGGTGAGAAACCCCTCTGAATGTTTCTGTCCCCTTCCTAAGCTCAAATCCCACGTTTTCCCTTTTTCGCACGTCCTCCAGCCCCACCATCTGCCGCGAATCATTCACGCGGCTACGGCTGCCCTGGGGCGCACCCCCGAACATGTTTCGAGCGAAACTTCGCCCTCGTTCGCCCGTGACACTATGGCCGATTCGTTCCAAAGCCGCGCTCGACTGCACAGCATCCCGGATCCGCAAGATCAGGCCAGTGGTGCGCCCAAGACGTGGGATTCCCTTTGACATCTGTTCCGTGAATTTTGGCTACTTCTGAGAGGGCCTTGCGACGCTCAGGTGCGTCTCACGAATTTATTCCAGCATTTCCACTCACCTGCCGTGGCCAGCGCGAATTCTCCTCCATTCCCCTTCAAAGCGTACAGGTGAGCTTCCTTGTAACCCTACCATCATCCTCCGATGCTGCCCACAATTTGCGCTGCCCTATACTCACCACATCCGCAGTTCGATGGTCGCTGTCGTTGCCGAGCCACTCTATTCAAACCCATGCCTCTGTCCACTCCCAATTCGCGTTTCGTCGTGCACCCGCAGCTTGTAGGGCCCAGCGCTGCCCCACCCATCCGCATGCCCCGTCCCCGCGAAACCTTGACCAGTCGGTGCGCCATTGAAAACCTTCCACCTGGCGCTCCTGCTCATCCAACTGCTTATAGCGACTAATCCCCCTCAACTGAAGTTCCTCGGACAGGCAGATCCGAGCAAAACCGACAGAGCCCCGCTCGCTACACCCCCGCTTCCCGCCGCCATCCCGCCCCGAGCACTCTGCACTCGCTTCAGCGCGGACCTAGTTCTCGCAGCGCGCGCTGCCCGTTTTTGTGCTAGTACGTCCCATTTCGTCGCGCCCCTGCGCCTGCTAACGTGTTGCGCGCAGCGGGCCTGTTTGGATCCCGCCGGGCGCCGACTTTCAGCGCTGCTTCACCAAGCTCTCCGCCGGATCGCCCGCCCCCCATCGTCGCACACGCACGGTCTCCTGGGACTCGCCGCGCTCGTGCCCGCCGCCGTCCGCGATGACGCCGTGTCGCCCTAATCGTTGCGGAGGTCTTCTCCGCGCTCGCGCTCATCGGATGTGGATGTGGAGGTGGGGGTGGGATGTGAGCGCCGGAGAGAAGGGCGAGGGCACGTGAAAGACGGAGACGATATCATTCGGTGCGTTCTCGTTTTCTTTTCCACAGATTGACCCAGTTTTTGCAGCTGCGATTGGTACCAAGTGCGCGACCTCTATGCGCGACGCATCCCCAACCTACCCGCGCACGTCTCCATTCGACGAGCCCGAGCGATGCTCCGCACGTCGACGTCGGATTCGGCGCGACTCGCCTCCGACGAACCTATTCCTCCACTGTATCCCGTGCGTTGCGCGTACGCGGTGCGCGAGGAGCAGTGGCGGACGGGTGTCCTCGCGTTCAAGGTGACACGCGAATGAGCCACATGGAGCGCTCGCTGGTATTGGTTCTGTGGGCATAAGACGAGGGTATGCGGTCTGGGGATGGGTTCCCTGTGCCGCCGGTTCTTCCGCCGTCGCTCTCCACGTCCCAGCGCCCATACCGCAGCTTAGCTCGCGTATAGAGATGTACCGCGTACGCTGAATTGATTCCGTCTTTTTGTCTCATGGTCCGCCCAAATTTTGACAAGCTCCCGTTCGCGGCTATGTGAGAGGGGAACAGCGCGGCAGATCATCAATCTGCCATTCACGACCTGCATGAAATAAACGTGAAGAATGAGAGAGATATTCGAGGTATGATACTCTATACGTATGATTAAACCAGCTAGAGATGCATTAGAACTGAGACGGAAGATGAAATAAATAGACTGCCTTCTTCATTTGATTTTGGGTTGTGGCAATGCAACCTCCCATCGACGCTGGGAATACGAAGAGAGAATTGAGTGGACGATCCGTCATAGACTGGGTAGATGTCACCGTAATATTGCAGGTAAATATCTGGCACTGCGGGCTGAATACGGCATCTGAAAAATGCGTTACAACGAGCGAGGTGGAGGGATTGAAGTGGACCAGATACATTTGTCTTTGAAAAGTCCATATGGGAGGAGGAAAGGTGGCGACGTGGCATCGTTTTTATTTGCGGGTAATTGACAACGTCGGCTTTGTACATGGTGTGCGTGAGCTTCTACGCGAGGAGGTCCAGGGGATGAAAGTTTTGAAAGAAATGCAAGAGCTTTCACCATTGCGTGTATCGGAAACCCTGGGTTGAAATGCCCGGATACGAGCATCTGTCACGCAACCGTGACCATTCAGTAATTTTTGGAAGACAGAATAACCGACGACAAACTGTGAAAGTTATATGTGAAGTAGCCGCGAGCAGAAGGTATTGAAACGGGAGTGAGCCCCGATAAACTTGTTTGATCGAATGAATTGTGGTGAAGTCGTTGTTCTGAATAACATAGGTCAAAGGAGAAGGTTACGATGAGTGATCACGGGAAAATATATAATCTCAACGTGGAATCCACGCCAAATTTATTCAGGGACGTGCCTTGAAAAGTATTTGGTCTTGATTCAGCAACGACATGATACACGGTCTGCGTGAATGGCTCAGCTTTATATTTTGGGGTGCGAGATTGGCTCACCGATGCTCTGCAATCAGTCATCGACGCAAACACCTATATTATTAATAATATGCGGTTAGCGTATTGATTTCGACGTCGCCCGCAAATGTTGAAGTAGTGTAACATGATACACGCAAAACCTTTACGCGGGCCTGGAGGGCACATATATCAGTTGAGGGCAAACAAGAGACACAAATGTTCGCGTACTCAGCTGCAATTTATTCTCCGTACTGCGGACGTGTTATTCAGAAAATGATCAAGAATTCTGAACCCTACAAATGAGACTCGTAGGATATTGCGGTTCACGTACGGAGAAAAATGTGAGATAGGCCGGTTAAAATGAGACAGCTGGATGTTTGGATGCAGTTAGGACCATGACCTGCCCGCAATAAAATTCCGGATCACACACGTCGTCTACCAAAAATACGAGAGCTGCGGGATTAGGGTGGAAGAATAGATTGACCCTGTTGAAGATGGTCAGGTTTTTGGACGGATGTTTAATTCTCGAGGCGCCGACAGATGGCATCACAAGGAAGGGTCAAATAAAGGCGCACCGGTTGTGCACGCGTGAACTTGATGGCGGGCTGGATCCCAGCAGAGGCTGTAATTGGGCTCGGACTGGGGTAGTGAGGCTCGCTTTGGAGATGGTGCAGCGCGGGGGGATCCAGACGAATAGCTTACGCAACGGGAAAGCCGCATGCTCAAAGTTGAGCGGACATGATATACGACGCAGAACCGGGCAATGGAACGATACGGCAGAAGTACAAGAGCAGTTCTGCGGTCCTCTTTCAAATGCAGGGATCGCTAGCGTATGGTGGCTACAGGGAGAACGCGGAACGAGGGAGAGAGAGGTGTGTCGTTGGGGAAGAGTATATCGTTGAGGAGACGATATGGAAAAGTGTCGTGCATGAGTCATGGGGTGGAGGTACACGGCGTTGGAAAGATCGGATTGGACAAGGCAACGAAATGAATAAATATAAAAGACTAGAAAGAATGAGGGACGCACCTGGCCCGATGCGCTGACGATGCAGGGGATGGGAGGCCTTGCTCGTGGATAGAAGAAAGATACCGCAATGCATTCCTGACGGTTGGCCGACAGTGCGTATCAGGATCTTGTTAATATCCCGCAAATTGGGCACGGGGAGAAGAATTGACGGGAGCCGTACTTTGTGTGCGGAGTTAGACTAGTTCAGAAGTGGAGACGGCGCGGCGAAAGATGTACGCGGTGCTAGGTAATGCTGGGATACGCGCGCCGTGCCAGGGATAGGCATGAATGGATGCATGGAATGCTTGGGCAGAGTTTGTGGGGCCAGCCACCACCAGATGTATTGCGCGGGAAGCAAGAGGTCGGCGGCAACGAGTAGGGGGACGATGAGCGACGTCGACTGTCGTGGTGGGAAGAAGGAGGAGGTAGGCCGTAATTGATGGATGGCTACGTGAGAAACGGCCGGCAATGTGCTGCGATTAGGAATAGGGGCTGATCTCAAGGATCGTGTGGAGGACGTAGGCGGCGTAGGGCAAGTAGGGCGAGTTAGATCAAGTGTAGGTTATAGAGCAAGTCGGTGGAATTGGCAACGTAGGTTTGGCGCAAGTTTGGCGTAGGTGAAGCAGTCTAAATGGACACACGGCGTAAGTAAGTAGGTTTGGCGTTGCAGGGGGTGGGCGGTAGGCAGCGCAACAGTGCAGAGTGCGTATGCACACAAGGTTACGCGCGATGACGTAGGTGCTCGGGCTGGGACGGGACGTAGGCGGGACCAACGAGAAGCGGCTCACTCGACCGAATTAGAACAGCGGCACTTCAAATCATGGGCGGCACATGCGCCTGCGTTGGCGGCACTTTGCACGCCATCAGCGGCTGATGTGCCGCCCATGATTTGAAGAGCGGCACATCGGAACATCCCGCCGACAGATGGCATTGTGCGGAGCAAAGGACTTGAAGCCATCCATTGATTCAGAAAATCCCGTAAATGACAAATGATAATATATTACTACGATGGGGTATGGACAGTTGAAATTTTCAGCGCCTAGTGAGCGATGAGAGTCGAGTCAAATGCAACGAGAATTGATAGTCACCCTGAACGTGGCTTTTTGGCGAGTGGCGCAGCGATGGCAACCGCTGCACGAGAAGAAATCGTACGTTGCCGCTTGGAATGAAGGATATTTTTCTCGCTGAAAGTGAGATCAATATCTTTTGCCAAGGTCCCGCGCTTCGAGGAATACCCGCAACGCGGGAATACTGATCCACGAGGTGTCCAGAAAGACGCGGTGCTCACATAGTCGCGGAAATCTGTTAATACACGCGTTGGCAGCCCGTCAATGAGCTCAATATCGGCGCGGGAGCGTTGCGTCGACATTGTCGCGCTCGAATGTTGGGTGGAGGTGATTGTGCGGGGCGCGATGTGGGAGGAAGAAAAAAGAGGGTGCACAGCCGCTTTCACCATCACCGGACACATCAGTCCGATGCGCGGGTCCCCGAATAGCAAGTGCCGCCTTTGCCCCAAGAACGGCTTTCCCACACTTCAAAGGCGGCTCTGAGCCGTTCTTCATTTGAAGTGCCGCTGTTTTAAATCAGGCGAGTGTGCCGCTTCTTGTATATCCTCGGACGTAGGTGCGGCCATGCAGTGTAGGGACGGCGGCAACATGTATTAAAGGGGCGCAATGTCGACGATATTTCAGGCGACCGGTAAAGAGATCGGCCGGGAGACTCCCGGGAGATATCTCAATACAAATGGAGGCATGAAATGCTTTTAACACGATCACAAAATAACCAGGCTAGGACTGACAGCAGCCAAAATCCAAATGAACTCGGCGTCACCGGGAGAAAGGACCGAGGAAGAAAAAGGTGCGGCATATGCATATTACATGTGCGATATCTCGGGTAACTCATAAAGATCTGCCAGGGTCTCGGGATATAGTTCAATTCAAACGGATGCATATAATACACTTGGTTTTTTCAGCGCCATCACAAACTGGCCGACAACTCATAAATTGTTCAGCTATTATCAACTCCGACTGGGTTCAAGGGAATTACGAACGGAACGACCGTCAGATAAGTGCTCGGCAAGCGGTAAAGCATCTAAATCAAGTTGTATTAATCAACGGCGGTCGCAACGCGGTTTTCCGGCTCCGCCCACTGACGAAGCTGTTTAGTCCCGACTCAGCTTGAACCTGTACGCGGGCCTAGCCTTAATACATATCCTACACCCCCCACCCCTGTATTAACTTGGACCATAACTCCACCTAGCGTTATTCCGGGTTCACATCATGAGCTCGTTGCAAACCCGCCTACTTTATAATTTTAATTGAGAACCTTATGCTCCAAGTACCGTGTCATATAGTCAACTTTTGATTCCGCACCCCCTCCCCAAAACTCTCGACCCAACACCCCCCTCCTTATCCCATAATGATACCATCCAAAATCCGTAGGATTTGGGATTCAACCATGTAACTCCACCCGGACCCCCCGACATTGCAGTTCAAAAACGACTCCTTGCCCGTCGGCTGAGGGTCTGGCTGACATCCAAGGTCGATTCCGCATACATATAGAAATACATCTCCTCCACGATCCTCAGCTCAAGCGCACCATTATGCAGTCCTACGCGAATTAATTTCTGGCCCCCTTCCCAAAACCACAAATCACGTACTCCCGGTGTCCTAGCATCCTCAAAAAAAAGTATATAGCTACTCGAACTTTCTCTAGGTCAAACCGATATTGAATGCGGTCATTTCGAGTCTAGGCACGCGATATTCCACGCAGGATTGAGTGGAGTATTCATAATTCTCCTTATCTTTCTCTCTCTCTTTCTCTTACATGCAGACCCGGACCTCAAACCGCCATTGCATTATAACCTCATACACCCCCATCAGACTTTTGACGGATATCTTGTGGCCTTGTACAAGGTCCAACAAGTTGTAACAAGGTCACAAGCCCCAGCCAAATCTCCACAAGGTCGCAAGATCACAAGTTACGTCCGGAATTTCACAAGCTCGAAATTCAGTCCAAAAATAACTTGCTTTAAGTGCGTTCACGGCGATTTGGGGGCACATTGGGTGGTGAGGAGATTGTTTACAGATGCAGAGATATTAACTTTCAATAATAGGGGGAGGTTTATCATTGCAAAGTGGGGGCATTTTTGCTACTTTTGACCTTGCGAGTTTGTCGCCAAGCCCACAAGCATCAAAAGATCACAAGTTTTATGTCAAAAAGCTGATGCCCCGTCATAGCAATACTCTACATCCCCTACTTACCCAGCCGCCGCCTTTCCTCCTGGCCAGCTAGTTCATTCCATTTACCACGCAAAGTGCCACATGGGCCCCAAAGGGCCCGTGCGCACTCCAATAGAATTGAAATATATATAAAAATGAATGAAAAATGAAAAATCTTTCTGCGGCAGGTCGAAAACCTGTCGTGTACGTAACCGATCGTCCGCCTCCCGCCCTTCAAGCTGCCTAAGTTTGCGCCTACTTACTAATGCGAGTTTCTTTAGGGTCCGAATCTTACCCTAAGCGAGATTTTCGGCCAAAAGACACCGAAAATAACCCTAAGTCCCAACCACGCCCCTGGCTGGCGGATTAGATCCATAGGTTCGGTTCGTCCACTTCCCGCATGAGCAAATACTCGGACGCAGTAAGCCGAGATCGCAGGGCCGCGCTCGCGTGAACGTGGGCTGTATGCATCATTGCACATCGGTACCACACAGGCCAGCTCCACGCCTCATCTGCGTCCTCATCCATAGCAGTATTCAGAGTCGGGCGATCGGTAGGGAGGATGCATGGCGGCAACATTACCCGAAGCTGCAGTTGCATTATCCGCGCTCGATCATCCAGGTTTGCTGTGGTCGTTGTATTGGTTGTATCTCCAACATGGGACAGACGGGACGGAATCGAGAAGTTACTGAAATGTGTACAAGGCGCCTTTTGTGAAACGGCGCCACAAAGGTATTAAATACCTCAGATATTGAGGGGTATGGGTACCTCTGTGCTAGGAGGTAGAGCTGATTTTTCGTGCCAGGTTGTATTGAGGAGTGGAATATTCCAAGGGGATCAAACGAGCGGGGACCAATAGAGTCTACCTAGAGCCTTGTAGACTGCCGGCCAGTGCCACCCCAAATTGAAACAAAATGAATTTGTTACCATCGGAGAGCGCGAGAACCAGGTGTATATTGAACCAAGCACCGCTCATTCCCGGAACCAATCAGTCCGCCGTATGTTGATCGTCTCCAGTTGGTTCCCCAGAAAGGTACATTGTTGCGGCGAAGATGCCACGGTGTGCGATCAACCGCAGACTTATTCGAGGCCCGAGTCAACGGCGGGAAACATAAACCACGAATTAAGTTAAAGGAAACGTAAATGAAATATTTACAATTTTAGTACAAGCATGGGAATAATCTACAGAGTGAAACTAAGAGAACACCAATGACAATGCAGTTCTCCTGCATTATCCAGCAGATATTCATAATGAGATTGACCCCCTCAAGTATTCAAGAAGCAAAGAAATGCCCCACGACATCGCACCTTTGATCGCAACATCATGACACTGCCTCCGACTCTGAACGTTCGCCGTTCGATTCACTGACCGACCTCTCGAGCCCTCGACTGCGGCACAGCAATATTTGGAGACAACCATTCATTGTCCTTCGCTTCTTGCGGGTACCGGCGTCAAGGGTGCTGAATCGGAATCGAGCGAAGTGTGGCCCTCACTTTGTAAAGGGGAGCTCACGACAGACTTGGCTCATCAATCCACTCCCCACACTCGCCTTTCAATCATTTTCACTCACATCAGCATTTTGACATTTTCCTTGTGCCTTGATCGGGCTTGTGGGCTTGGCAACGCTAAGCGACAAGCTGGCAAGGTCGCAACTCGAAATTTGGCCTCCCTTCCTGGATGTAAGATTGACATACACAACTAGATTCCAGCTCCAAATTCGTCAATGCATGTCTCAAAACCCGCAATGGTGCCCAAAGTACCCGTCGTGTCGCAAAACTACAGTAACTTACTTTTAGACAAAGTTTTTGAGCTTGTGAAATTTCGGACATGGTTTGCGACCTTGCGACCTTGTGCCATTTTTGGTGGGGCTTGTGACCTTGTTTGAGCTTGTACAAGCTCACAAGCTAAATGTCAAAAGTCTGATGCGAGAACTTGACGTTTTTTCTTCTTTGCCATCCACACCAGCCTCATCAGCAATCCAATTTCTATAACACTTCGCAAAATGCAGTTCTCTCTCGTTGCACTCGCCGTCCTCGCCACTGGTGTCTCTGCTGCTCCCCTCTTCCCTCTGTCCAACAGGGCCGGCACATGTAATATTAACAGTACGTCCCTCGGGATGCCCACTATTTTATTTTGCAACTCATTGATTCTCAGCCTGTGTCGCTGCTCTCGCACCGTCCTTCCCCACGGCGTGCAATCCCGCCGTCGCACATGCCGGAGCCAGTACGCGCTGGTGTTAATTACTACATCCGCGGACACAGCTGACCGATCGCGATAATCCAGACACCCATTCAACACTGCGTGCCTCGCCGCCGCCGCGAAAGTCACCGCCGCCTTCGTGGGTTTCTCCAGCGCAGTCACTAGTAAGTTCCTGAATATATGCAGCCTAGTGCATGTACGCCATGCGTGCGGCGCAGTTCGACGCCACCGACCCCGCCAACAACGCGCAGGGAAATACGAACAGCGCAAATGCAAATGGCACAACTGCGAAAGGCGCTAACCCTGTGGCCACCAACAATAAGGCTGCTGGCGCCGGTTCTCCGGCCGCTGTAGGTCCTCGCGTTACCGCATGCGACATCAACAGAGCAGTGAAAAGATCCCCCTTTGAAGAGTCTCGAATACGGGGATGGGAAGGTAGCATGGCAGAGGTGATAGGGGGTGAAAGTACAGTGGAAGGGGTAGAATGCACCCTGTGAAGGAGAGAATATTCGAAAAACAGTGTTATACCTGGAGCATATGAGTGTAACGAAGGCTGTTTCTCTGGACAGAACGCACCTAGGTGGAGTTATGATCCAAGTTAAGACAGGGGGGGGTGTAGGATACGTATTAATGCTAAGGCCTGCCCAAGAAGCCTGAGTATTGCTTGTTTAATTTGAAGATGTCGGACGCGGCGCACGGAGCCAGCGAGAAAACAGGACCACATCCGTCTCGGGTAGCAGTGGCCTCCAGCCACTGGTACAACACTATCGAGGACAGCCATCCTTATGTAACTAGCACCATTCTCTCACGTTCCTCTTCCTAACCCCGCATTAGTTCGCGCACGGATCAAGATCCAACACATATCCTGCAATCCCTTCGTCCGTCCACGCGCCACTGGCCAACTTGGCATTGTAATCCGGCTCGTTAATTGTATAAAAGTGTTCGGTGGCGGCAGTGCTGTAGAGGCCATAGAACGGCACGCTTCCGCAGATCTGCGACGGGTATATGTATCCCGCAATGGCGTTGCTGGCGTTGATATATCCACTCTCCAACGCAAGGTCGCGTGCTGTCGCGGATGTTGTGTAGAAATTGTCGATGGTCTGGTCGTTCTGGACGTGGAACAACGGGACAGTGGAAAGCTCCTGGGTAGGGAATACGCGGGCGGCAATGCCGAGGAAGTTGTAGTCATAGGGGAGTTTGACCAGGATGTTCATGTCCGTGGTCGAGGTGGTGTAATAGACGGTCTGTCCCGGGGAGTCCGCGATGTACAGGGGGACTGCATGGCTGGGGTCACCGCAGGTCAAGGGAGAGGGAGACTAGTCGTTGTTCAGAGAGCGATCGGCTCGTATTTAAGGACATCCGTACCGTGATTGTCGTACTTTGGGCCGGGGCTGAAGCGGACAGGGAAGCGCAGAACGCCAGCAAGAGCACAGACGTTGCAAAAGCAACAACGTTAAACGAAGATTTCATGACGGTCGAGCTATGTCTTTGAGGAGTTCGTTCGGTGCAAGCCGGTTGACTTTGATACTCAGCTCGATCTGGTTTAAATACATACGGCTCGGTTATTTATAGACCGAGAACTATAGGAGATGCGGCAATTAGGAGGAAAGCATTTCCGAGTGGCACGCAAATAAGGAAATCTCAACAGCGAAGTGACAGAAGAATGGAAGAAAATGTGCGCTGAGGACGGAGATGTCATAGAAGTAGAGCACTTCCGAATGGCGCGCTAATATGGAAATCCCAACAGCGATGTGACACAGGAAATGTCGGTCGTTCAGATGAGCCGCGGACACTCTGGTAGGCTTTAGGTGACAGAGGAATGGAAGAAAATGTGTGTTGAGTGCGGAGACGTCATAGACGTAGAGCATTTCCGAATGGCGCGCTAATATGGAAATCCAAACAGCGACGTGACACAGGAAATGTCGGCCGTTCAGATGAACCGCGGAAACTCGCGTGATTTTTAACTTGTGCACGTATGGCTGAGGAACAAACGCAGAATACGAATGAGAAGAGGAACAGGAAATGGCGGGTCGGACCTCAATCAGAGCGATTTTTCCTGTCAGTCAAACTATTTTATTGAATGTGTTGGTTCGACCTGCCAAGCCGACAAATGGTACGTGTATTCATCTCATCCTAACATAGAAGAGGGGATGGATTGGAATAAAGGCAGGAAACTGAAAGACCTGGGTCTACATGCCACCAAGAAGAATCACGGCTAGGTAAAGATCTAAATTGAATGCCGCCAGGATGAATTTAGGGAAGACGAAGCTGTTCCTTTGTAAAAGGACGAGACGCACGTTAATGAAAGAGGAGTCGGTGAGATGAGGGTATAGTATCTCTAACAAAACTAAGCGCAACCAGATTCAGGCGCGAACTTTCCAGCTGAATTTTATTAATTCTGGTCCGGTAAAATCGATCTCGACCACTGGCAATTGGGATGAGAATCCACCGAGGTTTCAGTACTTCAGCTCTCGGGCACAGCATTGACTGGGCTAGGTTTTGTTTCTCTGAAAGTTATTTTCAAAGATCGTCTGTGGTGAACTTCAACTGTTATTTGAACTTGAAGTTGAACGCCGAAGATGGCACAGGTGCTGAACAGCCTAAATCCCGAGAGTTTAGCCCTGGTACGGCAAGCAAGTGAGAGACGAATGTTTGGGATCTATGTGTACATATACATGTGCTTGCAACAGCTTGGAAAGTTGCTTTGACGTCCACGATCGGATCGGGCCGATTCGGGCCGAGATCGAAATCCCTTTCGGAGCAGCCTTTGTCGAGGACGTCTTCCAGCGACTCAAACTGGTGTGTTGAGATTGTGGAATTCCCCATGTCGTCGGAACCTTGAAAGTTCAGGAAATGCCAGAACCGCGGCGGCCCCGCTTGAGGGATGGAATGATTTACGCAAGGACTTAGGCGTGGTGTGTCTTCAATCCCCTTCTTCGCGGCATTAGCATCTTAATCTATGAATTTTGGGCGGGTTGAATGCTGAAAGTGACTTCAGGCATGCCCCAGATGTCACCGGTCCTACAGAAGTCCCGATCTACGTACACCCGTGAGACAAGTAAACCTTTGTATCCTGAGATATTTCTGAGGGGGATTCGAACAGATCTGACACAAGGTCGCTCCTTAGCTTTTTCCCGACGTAACAACACATTCAACCGGCACTTCGAATCCGCCATGCGGACTCCGACGTTCAAGGACCCTCATCCTATTCGTTGACGCAAGTAACACACGCTTTCATCCACAGTGTCCCTTGTGCGCGCAAGTGCGGCATCAGGAAAATTCCCCACCTAGTAGTAAGATCAGCTACTGGTCGAAGGGCAGTCTCGTTGGCGCAAATGTCCTGGGACATATTTGTTCAGATGCTCCGGGTCGGAGCCGCTTGAGGATCATGACGGCATTTTGGTGAGTCGGGCTTCGACAACTGCATACAAGATTTCAATTGGGTCGATTGATGAAAGGTGAGAGAGTTTGTCCGTGTCTCGCGCCTACGATTGTCAACAGAACTAACTCGACTTTCCTGTGTCTTTACCGGAATATTCTCGCTCGTGGACAGGGTCAGTTCAGCGCCATCTTCATCTTCCACCTACAACACGATGCTCGCTTGTCGCACCAATCCCCTTGCAGGACAAGTCCTTCGATGCTATGCAACTTCCATCGGAATCGGAGGCTAGTAATTGAAATCTTCCGAAATGCTTTCCATTGGCGATGTCTACCGCAGGACTCGATAAGCAATGCGAAATGTGCTTTATTACACACTTTAATGTGGACCGGGGAAAGCTGAAACGAGTGCCACCAATGCAGTTCACGGGAGGCCGCCGTCAAACTCAGTGTGCCACCTGTACCGATTGATCGACGAAATTCAACTTTCCTTCTCATCGGCATCATAACAGAAGGAATTCCAGTCTTGATATACATCTTCCATCTCACACCCTGTCAGGCCACACGGTGTCGAACGTCATGTATTCTTAGCGCAGGCATCTGAATTCGCCATTAGCGCAGACATCTGAATCCGCCATTGGCCATAGCAGGCTCAAGAGAAAGGGACGAGACGAGACAGTCAGAATGTTACTTTGGAGGTATAAAACTTCGCACTATGCGAACCTCTCCCTCACACCTCGGCCTTCATGTATTCAATGCTCCCCTTCCTCATTGCTTCCCTCATGCTCCCCATCGTATCCGTCGTAAGTCCTTTCAACATAAAGCATATTCTAAATGCATTTATACCGCGACCATGTAGATGGCACAGACGTGCGGCGCCGATGCGTGCGGCACCACAGTAGTCCCTTTCTGGCGCAGCTACAAATCAGCCATAGTCGACCACTTCTATACGTGCGCTATTCCGTTCTTCATTTCCTAACCATCTCCCAATTCTGTATCCACCCAGGGCCAGCCCCACAGAGTTCCTCAGCTCCGCAAACACCTTCTCGTACTCCTTCGAGGGCGTCGCGGCGGGGGTTTTTAGCAGCCAAGAAGGGGCCTCTGTCCCTCTTTTCCGCCTCAATAACGGTGCCAACCATTTCTACACGTTCGTGAGCGGCGCCTGCTATTGACATATGTGCTGACCGGCGAACAGGACGAATGCTACCGAGGTTTCTGAGTTCATCGCCGCCGGCTACGGCCTCGAGCTCACCGCTGCGTGGGTCTACAACGAATGTATCTGCGGCAGTCACCCGCTCTTCCGTCTCTTCGACCCGAAGAAGGGGGATCACTTCTACACCAGTACGCTGCATGGCCATATTTCGAACTGGAGAGACTGACTTGCGCCTGCGTAGCGTCCGAGTCAGAGGTGCAAGCCTTCCTGGCTCAAGGGTACGTGCCCCAAGGTATCGCGGCCTTTGTGCCGGCCGTGGGTATCGTCACTCCGACGAAGTGACTTGTTTGGGCCAGGGCTCAGTGGGTTTGAGCTCGACTTGAATTGCGACAAAAGAAGTTTGCCGTATGATTTATTCTTGGCCAAAGTTCCAAGTCAGATTTAAAAGATTCAGTGCCGCCGGTTACCTAAATATGCAACAACAGATCCCTTGGGACACTTATGCCTTCTACCATGATGTCGATTCTGACCAACTCGCTGCTGCCCTCGCTCCTGCCCCGGACACCGCCGCATTGCTTGTGAATGCCGATGAAAAATGAGGGAAACCGTGATCTCGTACAGTCTCATGCACTTTGGTGTACGCGTTCCGCTCCTGGCCCGGAAACCCACGCACCGCCTCAGCGTGTGAGCGGACAGAATGTCTTGGGGAGTATGACCAGTCGGGCCCAAGATGAGGACTGCCGTTTCGTGGAGTCGGCTGCGGACGCATTTCCGTGGTTTCCTCCTCCGACTGCCCTTTCAAGATGTAATTATCTTCAACACGCCGAGGTACGAGGTTGCCTTGTGTTGTAGCGTCTGTCTAGGAGAGACTAGGAATTATCGAGTACCTAGCGTTATTCCGCACAAAGTTTTGAGCCTCGATGCAAACACACTTAAGTGGCAATTTTCAATTGCTAACACATGTTGTAACCTGCACATCCCTGTATCCCTTTGTTGGAAAACTGGTAAATCGCTGGCAACGGCCTGAGTCAGCTTGGGGCCTTGAGATGGCTTCGGAGGGCTTCGAAGACGTGGCAGAGCGACTTGGAAGCAGTCTCAGACCGTTTCAAGGTGTGGTAGGGTGACTCACAAGGTGTCTCAGACCGTGGCAAGGTGCACAGAACACCTGGCAACCTTGAGGGCCCTTCAAACCAGTTAGGAGAGACTCACTCTGAGCAGTGGGCAAGAAAAAATTAACTGATGTTGTTAATGCGCAAATAAATGTCCTTGTCGACGCAAATAATATAGTTCATTCCCGCCTTCCCACCAAAAATCTGGCAGAGCAAAGCTACGTGCTCCAGTGCAGCAAATCTGGATGTTGTCGCAGGCATCAACTCTCGGATAGGACAGTCTGTGCTTGTATTGGGCTGCCACGCCGTGGTGCGGAACGGTCGTACCATAGCTAGATCGAGTGCCACATCGCCCGGGAGATGACAACGAAAAACGAATTGGTACGCAAAATACTCGGCCAAATTGGCACGAGCAACACGTCCAAATTGGAACGCGTTAATTGAAACTAATGCCAAATTAGCAATTTCATGATATCAGCCGCGTCGGTCCACGTAGCCCATGGGTCAAAGTGTCCTTGCGAATCGCTGGCGGAGGTCACTTCTTGGGATGCGCAAAATGGACGCAACAAATTGCGACGGGGACCAAGACGTATGCGCGCAGCAGAAAATGTTGAGATGCATGGCAAAGTGAGCAGCGGTATGCGCAGGCAGAACCCAAGTGTCGGGAAACAAGCCTATGATATGACAGCAGCGAGAAGGTAGGAACCCCGGCAAAGCCCACATGTCGAGTTCCAATAATAAAAAAGAACTGCCACAGGGACCAGCAGGTATGCTCGCCAGCAGAGCCCACATGTCGGGATGCATAAGATAAACAATGCAAGAGGGACCAGGATGTACGAACGCCAGCATAGCCTACATGTCGCAATGCACGGAATGATGCCAGTAAAGGCAGTCCCATACGGAAAGTGTAAGCGTCAGATTTTGTTCGAGCCTCATGAAACGTTGAGCCGCTCGAGCATCGATACACCTAGTTGTCACACAAGCTCCAAGAAGACTCCCAGAATCTCAGACAGTCTTGCCCGGGTCATACCGAGAACAGCACGGAGTACGCGGATAACCGTTGCCAAGGACACAGAAAGGCTGAGTTCGGCTTTTGAAGCACAGTACTAGTGTCCTACAGCGGTTGATAGCCCATACAGAATTGAGTGATCAAGAGAACGAGTCTGGACATTGCTCGAACTGGCTGGGGGAACGAAAAGTCACAACTCTTGACAGAAGGTTTCCGGATAGGGGTAATTGTAGGATCTTTGCTGAGTGACCTTGTTTGGAGGTGAATGTTATCCGCAGCATATCAGACCCCAGAAGCAACAAGAAAGAACCCAAAACAACGAAGTTCAAACCCGCAAAAAAAAGCGCAAATCAAGAGAGTGAGGGCGGGAGCCAAGATAGAATGATCTTCGATCAATGATGACGATCACTCCTTCACGCTCTCTTAGCTAGCCGGCTGTGCGCTCTGGGCTCGCAGGCTCACTTCATCGCGCACGCTGTTATCAATTCCTCATCGATTAATTTAAACTTTTTGAACCTAACGTCGCAAGTTCAAAATTCACTAAAAAGTATGCGAAAATTCCGAATTAAGTTCAGTGTTTGAGTTGTGGAGAGCACTTCAATTTTAAAGT
Organism: Mycena leptocephala; assembly: GCA_029378395.1. NCBI lineage: Eukaryota > Fungi > Basidiomycota > Agaricomycetes > Agaricales > Mycenaceae > Mycena > Mycena leptocephala. Next base: position 53,038 of record JARJLF010001372.1, read on the forward strand.
CGAAAGAGGCTGATTTATACATAGGTTATAAATTGTGGAGAAAAAAATATCTTCTTACAGAGAATGAGCATACCGATATCATTCTTTTTCCTTGAAAACTTGAAAAATGTGCCGTCTGTTCAGACATAGACCAAGAGCCGTGAAAAGGGCCAAGTGCCAGGCCAGAACTCTGACAAGACGTCGGATCCGTCACGTCCGGCACAGGGGTCCAGTCTGCAATGGCAGCCCATCCGGCACAACCACCTCCCATGCCTCACTCCCCGGCGTCGTCGGCGCCCAAAACACGCCCCACGGGTCTCTCCGCCTCTTGATGTCCAGTAGCCGCGGATAGTGATCTCCAAAGAAGCTCTGCTGCCACTCCGGCTCCTGCATGTCCGCCTCGTTCATATATGCCCCGCTGCCCGGCGTCAGCTTCCTCCACGCGTCCACAAAAGAGTTCAGCCGCGCGTGTGCCGCATTTACCACCTTTGCTGGCAACACTCGGCCGTCTTTCACTGGGGACGCCGGGTCGAACGCGATGGCGTGCATGGCTGTCTGGCGAAACGCGGGGTTGACTGCGTCGTTAGGAAACCCTGACACTGCTTCGGTCGGCGAGTACGGAATCGCATTCACAGTGTAGCCGCCGTCCTCGATGGCCGCACGGATGGACTGCACGGTGGCGTTAAACAGCGCGGGGTCTTCCCAGTTCGCGTGGGGGAATAGGCGCGACGAGAAGCGGACGTTACCGACGGGGTCGCCCTGGCCGGTCCGCCGAGTATTGTAGGGCTGGCTTGTAATGGTGGTGGTGTTGGACTGTGTGAGGGGGATACCGAGCTGGGTCATGGTGCTGAAGAACGGTTCCAAAAAGGCAGTGGCATCATTGAGTGTCTGTCCAGGAAGGATGAATTGCCCTATCATCTGGAAGAGGCCGGAAGGAGGGCCCGTTAATGTCGAAGATGGGGGCTCAATGTAACTAAAGCCAATTCCGCCTGCGTCAGAGACGGAGCGGCTGAACTGAATCCACTCGCGCACGCCGGACCAGAAGGTTTCCTTGTCGACTGTGATAGCACCCGTGGATGGGTCGATCGTTGGGGGGAAGTTGGCATCGAGGCTACCAGACCACATAAAATGGGCGGTCTGTAGAGTCAGAGGTGGGAATGCTTTGATAACGGCCGAGGTAACGATGCCGTATGTGCTGCCGCCGCCGCCGCGCATCGCGAAGAAGAGATCGGCGCTGTTGTCTGCGTCGACTTCGAGGAATTTCCATCCGCTGTGACGACTTGAAGTTGCAGTGCTTGATCCGAGCCCATGCCGTAGTATGAAGTGAGGGAACCGTGTCCGCCGACAGCTGTGAAGCCACCTAGAACAGCTATGGTGCTCTCACTGCAAGCCCCGGTCAGCCGCCAATCATCATGCGGATGAAGAAACTGACCCTGGGGCAACAACGGTGATATTGTTATCCGCCATGAAGTTGTACACCTGCCAGCCCTGGGTCCCTCCCGCAATCCGCACTGCCGGGCCACGATAACCGCTGACACTGAAGTCTGGTACGAACTTCTGGCCCTGCAGATTGTGCAACCAAATGCTCAAGGCGCCCGCACCAACTGACCGCCCGGCGAAGTCATGGCCAGTATTCTTCACAACAAGTCGGATTCCCTTGTTCCTCGCAAAGTTTACGCCCAACTGCACGTGCTTGACCGTAGTCGCGTTCACGATGTAGACGGGAAACCCGCCCAGCGAGCAGTTGCCAATGGGCGTCTCTGTGATATCGCACGGCTCGCCCGCAATCCACGGCTGCACAATGTTGGATGGGTCGACTACAACACCGCCGGAGAACGCTGTGGCTTGCACTGCTGCTGTGCAGGCCGCCTCGTCAAAGTGCGGGTCATTGGGATAGCAGACAGCTCCTTGCGGGACTGTCTTGATGAGGGCTCCGTCAGTGAGGTATTGAAAGCGGCCCATTCGGCCTTTGTGGGCCAGGCGGCATCCCAGGGACCAACTTTGCATATTCTGCCGCCAGAAGTGGCGGTGTTGTCAACCGAGATGGATGGAGTAGTGTCTGCGAAGGCGATAGAGTTAAAGGCGCCAATGTCGTCTTCTGTCAGCTGCGTTTCTTCCCAGGCAAAATTAACTGCGCTGGCGAGACGCTGAAAAGCTAGCAACAACAGTAACACGGGGAGTTTGGTGAGCATTTTAAAGCTAAAGATTCAAGACACAACTCTGTGGTATTTCTCAGAGGTTCTTCGCTTTCCTGGGCAGGATGTTTTGGGGGCCACAAGATGTCGGTGCTGGCATTGCGCTTTATACCCCAAAGGTGTGGCCTGGAAATAGACTCGATACCGGCTGGCAGCGATTGGAGGACGGTCATCAAACCTGTGCCGCAGGTCAAGGCCATCAAAACCTAGGGTCGGTGGTTTTTGGCTGCTTCGATCCACTTGGCCCTTTTCCATGAGGCAAGTCTCTTCCGTGCTCGACGGACGCTCGTCCATGATTCGCGTGGATTGAGCGCGCCCATAGTTCACATGACTGTTCATGCCTCTGAATAGACACCGGAATCTTACAGCTGTTTCCAAAACCTTGAGACGCGCGATTTATTTTGCCAGCGCACGAATTTTTTGATCGATGCTAAGGATCTCCTTTTTCGGACGACCCGCTATCACGCGGCGGGTAATGACGTGGGATCGAAGGAATAACTCGGGGTAAAGGAGTGACTGATGCGATGACCTAGTCGCCGGACGGTGAGTACTCATCTCCCAGTCCGCACAAAGAACAAGCACGCACCGAAGGCCTGTTCCTCCATCTCACTCAGTGATCGCTGCTGAACAGATCAACTGCCGCGGTATATTCAGGTGGGTTCTCGTAGACGGGAGGTGGGCTGCGTGCGCGCGGGCGGCGGGGCTCGAATGACATAAAAGATGGAAGAAGAAAAGACGGAATCAAAAGCGGTGATCGACCGTGGTCTGGACCGGGCCGTTCGAAAAAGGAGATCCTTAGCAGCGATCAAAAAACTCGTGCGCTGGCAAAATAAATCGCGCGTCTCAAGGTTTTCTAAATAAAGGCGTTCAATAAGATAGCACCCCAGCCCAACGTCACCCTCCTTATAAAATTAAGCATTCTGTCTGTCTGAAGCCTTTTTAAACTCCGCTGCTCATCTGATCTACGTTGCCCATTAAGCACCACCAGATGGTGGGCCAACGATGCATCGCCCCCTCTGATTAGAAGCTTTGGGCGATGCATCGTTTACTCTCATTAGAAGGAGAGCGATGCATCGCGCTGTGGCAGAGCATGCGTCCTCGTTGTCGATGCCCCTCGGCAGCACTATCCACATCGGGACTGCAGTGATCACTTGCTTCATACCGCGATCAAACATCGTCGACGTCGTCGGGGCGCTGACCGCAAAACACTGGTTAAAAGTCTCCAAAAAATAAAGTCAACAGACATCATACAGACAATACATATGGTGAAGTAGCGGTTGTAATGTCCATGAATCAACCTCAAAAAACGCATTTTGGTTGAGAAATGAGCTGCACCCAGTTTTCGACCCCAAATAGGGTTCGCTAAAGTATCGAGCCAGTAGTAGGATGATGCACGGCGCGGTGCCCCCGCGTCGTGCGCGCACCATACTTCGTAGTTCGCGGGACGGTTCGCAGGACGCTGGGGTGCGCGCGCGCAGGCAGGCCGACGGGACGAACCAGCACCGTCACTGGCTTGCTGGGTCACCGCCCCCTTCGAGTTGGAGCAGACAGCGGAAGGGTCCCGCGGGCGAGGGGAATCGTAAGCGTCCACGCGCGCGAGCGCAGACTCTGCGCCCACGGGTCCGTGGCGAGCAGTCCTCGCTTGCCGCTGGGCTCGGGGCGAGCGGTGCTTGCTGACCAGCACCTTGCACTCGTGCTCTCAGCTGCGGTGAGCGATAGCGCGCCGAAATGTGCATAGGCGCCTTGATGGCAGCCGCGCAAAAAGCGAGCGCGCAGGCGCTGGGTTGGCCGCGCGGCCGTCCGTTAGTATCAGGAGCAACAATAATGCACGTTCACACGCTCCCCAGAGCACACGCAGCGGAGCTAACGGCGAGGCCGGCGTACACCAGCTACGTACAGTAGCGGGGACACCACCAGAGTTGTCTGGTACCTTGGAGGTTGACAATGTCCTCAAATTCTTCCGTGATCTCCTGCCACGGAGAGAGATCACACCTCTGCTTGCAAAACTGGCGTACGATGTGCAAAGGATTTTTGATGCTACGGAGATGCTGCGTGTTTATGAACCAGGGACCACCGTATAATCTCTCTCACCCCACTTATATTCTATTTTATCTTTTTCAACAGTGTTTTTTCTACATGCATTGTGCAAAGGGGCGACATGCGACAGCGTTTGTGTACTGGTGGACACCGGGGATTTTTACCTGGGAGGAGAGAACTCCTCCCATACACTTGCATACTCTGCTTGTGGTCAGGTCCCGCGAGGTTCTAACCGGAAGTCCAGCCATTCAAACGGCCAGCCAGTCCACACTCTGCCAGTGTCTTGCGTGATCTAACCCCTGGAATCGGTGTGTGTTCTGTTGGTATCTTGAGGATCTCTGTAAGGATAGCCACCCTTACAGTACCACATGTATACCTTCAGTAAACTCATCGTTCATATTGTGGACCTGATGAGTATAATATATCCCCCTCCCCCCCCCACCTGGTGCCACCACCGTTGTGGGCAGTGCGCCATGCGTCGTCGCAGCGGCCCCTACCCCTAACGTATGCGGGAGAGTACAAGGGGCCAGCAGGGTACACCAGTAGCGCAGGGGAGGCAGCGCGCCTGGCGCAGATGACGTGGCATACGAAAAAAATGCTCACGCGACAAATGGAGGGCCAAATGTGGGATGTAAGGCCTTGGAAAATTCAATTCTGATAGGGGACGCACCTTGATCCATGAAAGATCGAGTCCCGTGTCCCTTGTGCCCCACTTCATTTCAAACAGAACTGTGCACAAAATAGCAATTGCGGATCCCGTGGCTCCGGGAGGATCAAAATAAAGCGACAGAAATCATTATAGTGGTGCTCCAGGGGCTATGGTTAACACTTGATGACATTGGATGATGTATGGTCTACGCCCCAGAGATGTAGGGGGCGGGTTACGAGTTCTAAATTTATTTAGACTCGTTTTTATCTCCGCTTGTACAGCCAAGTGAGGTGAAAATTGTGTAATGACGTATGCGCTTCGTGTTGGATGCATTACTATATTAGTCAATTTTCGTGGGTATTTCTTCCTTTTTGAGTTACTCTCGTATCTCTTCTGACGTTATCACTGCGTAAGATCTTTCACGATTCTACGGCGCTTGATGAGCGCTTGTTGACGTCTTCGTGGTAACGAGGTACGAGTAATCGAGAAAACAGGGTTTGTGGATCAGCGGAAGTCGGAGATGGAATCCTTCCTGTCTTCTCCCCTCATGTACCCGCAGCAGAACAATGCTGGCCATCTCCCTGCTCATTTTTACTTGGCTGTCCTCCTCCCACCCTTCATCAATATTTTCCCATTTCTAGTCTAGTCTTTCTTCTATTATATCTGCACATTTCGACATTCCTCATTACTTCTGCTTTCAACTACAACTGCTACATCTTCTAGCTATATCTACTAATGTACTACTTATCAGGGCCAATGTTCAGGTATTTGCTATGGAACCCCACATTGCGCCGGAGAGCGTGTTTCTCGCACCTCTCACCCCGCTTGTCGTCTTCTTGCTGTCATTCACTGTGTTCCAACCCTTCCTAGACTCAGCTTGAGTGTAGGAACCTAGAAGTAGCTCCATCAATGATTGAGGCTAGGTGCCTAGAGAATAGTCTGTGGAGGTCCGTCTGGCTCTGGCTAGGTTGGCACAGGTAGGTCTAGGTCTGGCAGGATCTGTGTAGGTTGCAACAGGTGCTTGTAGCCACCTACGCAAGGGGGAAGGGACGCGGTTGCTCAGAATATTAGATGATGGAAATGTTCAACATTAAAACGTAAGTCTAGGTCTGTGCAGCTGAGTTTAGGGAGCTACCCTCACCTTCCACGAGCTCATCTACACTGACTTGAGTTTAGCTGCCTTACTGGGTACCCGTAAAGCCAGACGGACATTACGTGTAGTCGCCTAGATGGGGGCTGTGTAGGGACCTACACCGACCTAACTCCATCTGGCACAACCTACAGCGCCTAGTCTCAGCTGAGTCTAAGACAGGTGGGAACGCAGTGATTATTCAGAATACTCCCGTTGATTTGGTGCGCTTATGACTCCTGTAGTGCGATCTGCTTGGGTCTACGGTGCATTGTAATTCCCGTATGCTGTTTCTGGTCTTACAAGCCAAGCCTGCTCCGCCCTTCCCTTTACTTTGTGCACAGTTTTTTTGCTCTCTTCTTGTTTCGGGAGATTGTACTGAATATTTGTTTAGAGACAAGTGAAAGATCGGTATGTATATAACTAAGGAGAGTACGCTTGGAACTTTCCAGCCATGTCTCACGTGCAGTCGCTCGGTTTCCAAATTCCCTCGCTGCCATCTGCTACCAGCCTCGCGCGTGTCGGGTCTCCGAGTCTACTGTTAAATGTCTACCATCCCTCTGGAATCGTGCTACCAATTTCCTCGCATTTTTCTCCAGTATGACCTTCAGGACGTGGTACAGTCGGAGAGATGCTATGGCATCGCAGCGGCGTCTATTCTCCGTGAGTATGCCTTGATTTGTTAAAATGTTGCTCACTTACATTAGATCTGTTCCTTAGTCAGTTGTATTGCACTCCAGTCGCTCTAAGCTAAATCTTTGTCAATCCTGAACCCGACTACTTCCTCTATGCTTGTTTGAGCGCTATTTGCGTGGCTTTGCCTGGGTTATTTTTCAGCTAAGTAACCTCACCATCATACCGGTGTCTGCCAAGTTACGCATTTCCATCCTCATGTCATCCTATACTCTTTTAATATGCCGAAACCTCTTTCGGTACTTTGGCTGTCATCAGAAGCCGACGTAATTCGTTCGGAATGGGCTCATCTGGCAGATCACCCAAGGAGACACGGTATGGATCCTAGATATGTGGAAATCAGAGCTGAGTCTGCCAATTTGCCTACCGGGTGTCTAACTGAGCGCAAATAGTTCGTAATCTATATCAGTTAAGAGGACGGGAAGGCTGGTATGCTGAGTTGGAATATTTTTGATAGTATATATTTCACTCACTGGTAGCTTACTCTTCTCTTCTGCATCCTACATGAAGAGTTAGTATTGGCATCGTCCCTCCATCGAAACTCACCTGTGCTTCTGTAGGCTCCTCTACCAGTGCCGTGGAAGGTGTTGATTTACTTACGCTCGCTGATTTGACGCAGGCGAGTCCTCCCTGTGAAATCGAAATAATCCACATACTCTATTCCCAGATCTCACTCGCACCCCCTCGCTGTCGCACCCACTTTCGGGACGAAGATCTTCCCTGTAATCAGTAAAGACGCGCAGTAGTAACCTGAACATTCGATTTCTCAGAGGGCTGACTTCTGCAAGGTATTAGATTCGCCGGTGTCGTTGAAGTACTGACGGGTAGATAATATTCTTAACTATCGACTTATCGCTTTGGAGTGTTTCAAAGGCAGATAAATATGGTGTGTGGATTGTTTCCGTTCCATGTTATTTGATTGATCTCAGGCTGCCAGTGCAGTTTCTATGAAGACTGCTTTGACGTTTGAGGCCGATTGTGAAAACCGCTGGTTGCTGCGCGGTTGTATCTTATTCCCACCAATCTCCTGAAGCCATCCTGCTCGGCAGTCAGCCCATGCTCGAGGTATTGTTGCTTGTGCGTGCAGAGAGTGGCATGTAAGATTTCTTGCGCATTTTATAAACCTTAAATAATTCGCAATATCGGAGTCACGTTTATGTTACACCTGCTTTTTGGTCCAGCCTCGTGATCTATAAAAGCCAGCGTATGTACCAACTTGGGTTTGCCTTATCAAAAATCTCTCACAGTGATCTCAATATTCATCTAGCAGGTCTGGTTGACGACATCTTTCCACCTCTCCACGGAAGATCCCAAACCCACTGCAGTATCCTTCCTACACTTAATCATGTGGCTCTACATGCCGGGTAGTCTCTCGTAGAGAGACACTTCAACAAAATGATCCTCGTACTTCGCAAGCATGTTGGGTTACTCATATCCGCGCTCGAGATCTGTACGAGATCCTGTTTGAACCTGCAATTGGTTTGGAAATGTGTTCTGTCAACTAGAGGATTTGTATTTATTTAGTGTCCCCGTCTCCTGGGATGCCCCTGGCCTATTCGAGTCGTTACAGATCGTCAAAATATCTGACTTCTCCTGCACTGCTGCTCTCGATCCCCTCATATTTCCCGCCTTATTCCCGGTCGCAATTAATCTGCGGGTCGTTCGCCTGAGGCCCATGTGGGCTTTCAAATTTCCCACGGGATATTGTTTGCAGTCAGCTTTGCTGCAGATGTTGGACGTGAAATTCTATAGTACTGGCCGAGCTTTGTCAGTCGTTTGTTGGAGGCTATAGATGCTCCCATTTTATCCGAGCTCATCGTGCGAGGGGTCTACAGCCAAGTACACCTGTTGTTGTAGTCTCTTATAAACAGACGGTACAACAAAAAATTGAGCTCATACTTCGCGTCTGTCAATTACCCGTCATCCCTGATTGGAGATCGATGTTATTATATAATCAAAAAAAATTGCAGATCTCAAGATGGCTTTGAGAATGTGTCTGTCCACAATTTAGTGTAAGATTCATGCGCCGTGGTTCAAATTGAGTCTTGTCTTCTGCGAAGTCTTAGCGACAAAGGTCGAGAACAAAGATGCCGAGTTTTGATGGTTCGGCTGCTTACCGAGCAGCCTTTTCGTTCCAGCTCCCACATGGACAAAATCACCCATTGTGAACAGGCAGATGTCTTTGAAATGAAAATTAAACTCATTTTGGCTCCAAAACCTTTATGGGGAAGGTGTTGGAAGTGTTGCAGAGCCTTGGGGCAAATTCAAACTCCGATGTTTATGTAATAACTGCGATCTCCATACACCTGTCACCGGAGACTACTGTTGTTGTGCCCAAAGCTGCTCTCGGGCATCAAGATTTTCTCCGCTCACCATCGGTTCGGTTATAGTCCCCTTAGATGTACACTTATAATGTTTTGCCGCGCAGCGCCGAACTCGTATTGCCATGCACAGCAATGGCCCTAAAGCCCACGTCAAATGTCGATACCGAGATATCTGGAAGGCAAAAACAGGCCAAACGGGAGTACACGATGTCGCGGATCCCAAAGAGTAGAATCCCAGAAGCAATAGCGTGCTGTGATACGAAGCAGAGCGACCTTGCGCAAAGAGTGGTTGTGGGGTGAAGCCAGGAGAGTCACAACTGTCACACCGGGTAACCCGTCCCGAACGATCTCCTGCCTAATTCGGCCAAAACGGTTGCCGCCAAACTCTGCTCCCTTCAACGCTGCGACGCGATTAAAGAGCCGAAATTCGGACCAGGGTGGTTGCATTACAGATGCGATGGCCCGTACATAAGAATCCAACAGTTCCGAGGTGATTGAAAATCAGCCTATTACAGCTATTTGCGGAACTTAGGGCGCGGATCATTTTTTTTCTAAAAATTGATGTTTTCACTAATACCCCTCTACCGAGCTCAGTTTTCATCCAATTGCCTTGAAACCTGGACAAATCGATTTGGAATGTCCTTTTACAGTGCTTAGGACCCTTTAATGAAGGCGAATATTATTTGTTACTGTTTGGTTCAAAATCCTGGGACTTTTTAATATGATCCCTGTATCATTGCAACAAGTGGCCTTGGGGTTCCTGGGCTCAAGTTAGACCGTATTAAGCATGATATCCAGTGCTTAGGGCAGCTTAGATCATCATTGGAGGGTGGAAACTGGTGAAACAAGCTGAGAAATTATGGTGATCTATATTCCACGGCCTCACTACTTGTCTTGAACATCATCTACTGCCTGACAAACTATCCAGTACACTGTACAACATCCTCAAGATGCCTGTGCTCGAGCTCCAGCACCTTCAGAGGCCTCCTGCAATGCACAGAGGGATCATATTAAAAAGTCCCAGGATTTTGGACCAAACAGTAACAAATAATATTCGCCTTCATTAAAGGGTCCTAAGCACTGTAAAAGGACATTCCAAATCGATTTGTCCAGGTTTCAAGGCAATTGGATGAAAACTGAGCTCGGTAGAGGGGTATTAGTGAAAACATCAATTTTTAGAAAAAAATGATCCGTGCCCTAAGTTCCGCAAATAGCTGCAAAGAATGACGCGCTGGATAGGCCTGACCTCGAGATCTCTGAAGCCAAAGTGTGTAAAAATATTGTTAAATTATCTCTGAGCCAGAATCTCGCGGTTGGAAACTAATAGCAGATGAGTGACATGATTCGCAGCTATTGCCGGTATTTTCGAAATCCCACGTCCCAGAAGCATCCTAAAAAACAACTCTGCCCACAGACAGACTCGAATACATCTAACGTATGTTCTACATCCAAAGTTTGAGGAAATCCATAGGGGTACAATATCAGCCTATTGAACATTGGCCAAAAAATCAGAATGTACTGCTTTGGGAATGAGAAGTTAGATGTCAAAGGGTGCAGAATCTTAAGCCCCGGCATTCTGCGGAGGAAATGAAGCATTAGAACAGAATTAAAGACGAGTATTAATCAAATAGTTGCCTTTGGCGATGTTTTTGGTATTGCTTGCGCTACACGCACACGATTTGAGTTCGGACACGATATAAGGGCTCGCCTGCACTCACCGCATCTTCTGCATCTCAAGTTTGAACAAAACTACAGTGGTCAAATATCAGCCTATTGGAGAATACACGAAAAAATTGGAAATTTGATGCCCCGAGGTACAGAATCATAAGCCGTATTGTTTTCAGAAGGAAAATCACCATGTGGAGGCTTTCGCAAGTCGGTTTCCGTCGGTTTCCGTCGGTTCTTTGAGCAAATATTGATTCAGGTATTCCTAGGGATATGTGTATGCTGGATGCGTTTTAAAATTGGGGGAAACGGAGAGGGTCAAATATCAGCCTATCCCATCAAATGCAGTTTTAGAACCCACATATAACTTTCTGGGGGTCAGCAGTATGAAATTTGGACGCAGGGGAAACAGGAGATTATCACAGAACTAAATTTCATGCTGCTAGCACTAGTGGAAGACAAGATTCAACAATTTTTTTTTTGGCAAAGACACAGTTTTGGAAGGCAGACTGAAACATGGACTGGGATTCAGGCCGCTTTCCGGGTACTTTCACGCAACTCCTTGTTTTTGTCGTAGTTTCTACAACTGATGATTATATTGGAACCAGTTGATGTCCTACACCTCCTTTGTCTGAGCAGCAATAAGTGCGCATCAAGCGTTAATGTCCGAAATTGTACAGTCTTAGAATTTGTTCCCTTGTGAATTTTTACGCTTCTATGGGGGACAAAAGACTAATTTGAAGGGGTTCCTCTCTTCAGAACGCGTGAAAGCGCGCTCAGCGACGGACCAAATGCGACTCTTGAGCCACCAGGACCCTCGGCCGATGCTTCGGACATGACGTCCGACCCCTGTTGGGACCACTATTTCTGAGTTTTTCCGTTTCCAAAAGTCTCGGCACTCAAAATTTCAGAAGGCCACAATCGATGAACGTTATTGAGCCTATTTATCTTGGCCTCAGTTCCGTGGGCAGGCTGGTGGCTGTACACTTTTGAGTGTAGAAAAAAAAATCCAAACAAATCCGAAAAGATTCTGGATGCGGGAACACACCGCCACCCAAAAAAAAAATCTCTCCCAAAACCGTTCCCGCAACGCTGCGGGAACGGATTCAATTCCCAAAACAATCACCTACACCCGTTCCTTCTATTCAACTCCCGCCCCGACCTTAGCGCGCCGATCAAGGGGCTCTTCTTGTCCGCTACGCCCACCAGCCCCGCCGTGGCTTCCCCCCCTGCGCTGCTCCGCCGCACCTTTCCACGCCACGCACCTCCCTCCCCTTCGACTGCGTCCGCATCACCCGCCCGCGTCTGCGCCACCACGCCCGTCTCCCGCCCGCCTGCCCCAGCCCATGCGCCTTCTCCCCTAGTCATCACATCTTAATGCCCCCGCAGCCATCAAAGTTGGCGCCTCCGACCAGGGGACGCTCTACACAATCGTCACGCCCGTCGGGCCGTACTTCAGCACGACGAGTAACGGCGTCTCGCTCCTCGCGGTCGGCGAACACGTCCGCTCATGGCCGGGCGGCACTGGCGGGTTCAAGCTCGGACTGAACTACTCGCCAGGCTTCATCCCGCAGCAGTCCGCTGCCGCGCTTGGGTACGATCAGGTGCTCTGGCGGCTCGGCCTTGACAAGCAGATCACCGAGGCTGGGGCGATGAATTTCTTTGCTGTGACGCAGCGAGCAGATGGAGGTGCGTTCTTTCATTTTCTGCCTCTTCCTTCGAGTTATTACTTTGTACTAACAACCGAATGACCCAGGCGTCAACGTCGTCACGCCCCCGCTGGACGGTAACATCCTCCCTGGCATCACGCGAGACTCTGCGATCGTCCTTCTGCGCGCCCACGGCGCCGACCCCGGACAAAAACTGCTCAACCTCCCGGCGGACATGCCCGTGTACGTCGAGGAGCGCGTCCTCACGGTAAATGAGCTCGCCGCCTGGGCCAAAGCGGGCACCCTGCTCGAGTGCTTCGGCACGGGCACGGCGGTGCTCGTTGTCGCGATCGAGCGTATCGGGGACGTCGACGCCGCGGATGGCAAGACCTTGAGGGATATCGACATGAAAGCTGGTAAGGGACTCGGTCCCGTGGGGCAGGCGCTGTGGGATAAGCTCCTTGCTCTGAAAGAGGGACGCGAGAATTTTGGGCGGTGGAACGTTCTTTGTGGATAGGCAGACGGTGATAAAATGTGTAGGGTATTATCTGCAGCACAATGTACAGACTTTCAACTAAGGATTTCAATGTAGAATGAGTTTGGTATTCGATTCACAATATTTTGTATGAATATCAGGCACGCGACCGCCTGTCCAGGGTGCTTGTTGTCAACAAAGAAAAGCTCCCCGCACGGCCGCGAGGTCCTCGGGTCTGCGGGACGTGCGCTGAGCAACAAGTCAGGGATTCAATGGGGAGACTCACGAATTAGCTGCTCCACTTGAGCCACGGGATTTCAAGGCGCGCCGTGAGGTTTAAGTATACGCCTGCGCATCACAGGTCGAATGCAAGGACGAGACGTACTATCCGTCAGTCGGGGGGCAGCAACAGATGCAGTGTTTTTTCTACCGTCCGTAGACCAGGATAGAATCGGCTTGCAGCTACGGACCGTGTCTACGCCGCTCCGTATTCGGATGTAACCCTGGGTAGAGTCAGGTAGACGGAGATCCGTCTAACGGGGGTTCAAAGCGCTAATTGGTGCTACCAGCTATGAATTGATAACGGTCCCCAGACTGCAATATTTTCTCCGACACTCGATGCAGTTCGGTTTCTTTCTTCATCCAAACCGCTTCTGCAGCGCCTGTGCTCCGCAATATGGGATCAAATAAAAAAGTCTGGTCGCAAGGCAGTCACTGCGTTCAGACCCCCTGTAGGCACACCCTTGCCTACGTTCGTCTACGTTCGTTTACATGGGTCAAAGTGCGTCGATCGCCGTAGGCAAAGGGACATCGGCACAGCCTTGCCTACGTTCGCCTACGTTCGTCTACATCAGCCTACGTCACGTAGACATACTTCGCCTAAGTGTGTCCACAGCCGTAGACACACCTTGGTCCCCCTGCTCATCATGACTGCAAATTTGATATACCACATGGGTCTACATCCCACTATGTTCGTCTACATTGGTCTACTGCTGTAGACCAACGTAGGCATACATAGACCAATGTAGACTCACATACACCAACAGTGTCTACATGCTGTAGGCATATGTAGGCAAATGGCTTTGTCTACGTGTTGTCTACGCCGGTAGACACAGTGTGTGCCTACAGGGGGTCTGAACGCAGTGAGTGTTCGAACCCCCCTTCCCCACAATTCTGTGTCACTATTATCATTATATGTGAGGTACAGTATATGCCCATCCATTCCACAATATGATTCCATTAATTCGGTTTATTCCCCGAGGCTCGTTCCAACAAGGCTCGCTGTCCCCGTACCGCTCGACGGTGTAATAAACATTGCGCCTTGTTGGGATTTGTAAATTAATTCATTGTAGGCAATACACAGAAAGGACATACCTTTCAACAGCATGGTTTGCACTCCTCCACGCCATTGACCGTTTCGCACACAATGCAATCGCAGATCGGCCGCACGGCGACAGCGCTTACGCTGAGCGTGAATGCGGCGAGAATGAGGGCAATGCTAGCAACAGAGGGAAACTGCATTTTCGAAAGTGGGCGTATGAATGAGGTGGTGGGTTGTGTGCCGCAGGCTTTTATGCAAGGTAGAGGTGGTACGGATCTCTGCAGAAGCTGTATCTGAACCCCGGAGGACGGGGAAACAGAGTCGTAGTTCAATTGGTCTAACTTGAATTAGATCCTGCGGGCTATGTACTTGTTTCGACTCAATTGTGGTCCATTCGCCGCTCCTCGCCGTGGTGTTGGGAATAGGCAATGATCCTGAGATACATTATTGAACTACAGAATACGCTAGTTTTGGCGTTTGTTCCGACGCCTGAAACTCCGTTTTAATTTGGGAAATGCTCCCCATTTGCACCCCAGACCCGAGGTCCTTTTGGAACGATACCGGATTTTGTGATTTTCTCTACTATGCTATCTCCCCGGCATTACAGTAGGCCAAATTTGACTTGCACACTTCTGTCGGCTAGCTAACAGGAAATTTCGGCAGGATGGATATAACAGAATCTTTAGAAGAATTCGTTTGCTCCAAAATTCTTCTTTCAATGTCCGTTACTCGTTACGCCTGCTCTATCTCCCCAACCTGTCCCTTCCGTTCCATATGATCGTAAATCTCGGGTGTACGTGCCCTGGCCATGCGCCGATGATTCTTGTGGGCGTTGATAACTTCGAGATGGGCGTTCGGAACGACTAAATTCATGGTCAGACCTGGAAGAGATGTTCAGTCATATCTACGCACCACGATCGGAATCCGTCAACATCAATTCGTATACGACGCATGCCAGGAGGGTCGCAGGGATGTTCGTCAGGGCGGCGAGTGCCGCGTACGCTCCACCAGCAGCTAGTCGAACCAGGTGAATAGGTGGAACCAGCGACAGGGGATGGCTGGCGTACCTGGCTTGCCCCAGACAGTGAGCGCGACGAGCCGTCCGCCTACATCTCGCGCAGCGTTTGCGGCCACTGTGGAATGCCAGTCAGTTATGAATAGATAATCAGAAGCGCCGTTCTATGACGCACATCCATTAGCGGAAAAAGACCAGATTGCGACGGCGCTACATATTGACATGAGCTAAGGGAGCGGGAGGACCGGATTCAGGGGGAAACTTACTAGGCAAGTGCGATGATCATTGGGCCCACCGCCGGCGGCATCAAGGTGTTTGTGGGATCAAGTGCGGCTAAGATGACCGTTCCGAGCATGAAATCCTGTCAAAAACCATCAAGACACCCAATGCATAATGTCGTCATCATCAACGCACTACCACGAACTCATTGACGAACGCGCGGCCCATGTTGGAGCCAGTCGGGAGGGACAATGCGAAAATCCCACCGGGGCCGTTTGGTGTGTAGAAGACGGCTTCAGAGACGCCGGGGCCGGCGCCAAGGAGCGTGAGCTCGGCGTCCACGATGAGAGTCTTGTACTGGACGTAGACCAGCAAGCAGGCGATGTATCCGCCCAGGATCTGGGCAACCAGATACCTTCTCGGGTTTAGCGTATGTAAGATCCAAGTCTCGTATAGGACACTGACCGGAGACCCTTCAGAGGCGGAAAGCGATGGAATACAAGTTGGGTGATAGTGATGGCCTATAGATGATGTGAGATGACGCGCAGAAGCGGGGCGCACAATTTACCGGATTGAAGTGACCTGGATAACGAATAGTCATGCATCTGTAGCCACGACCGTTTGTGTCTCACCTCCCGAGGTCGCGCTACAGACAGTAATAGCGAGGAGAATACCACAGGCATACGAGAGGCCAATCTGCAATACAGCTGCCGCGTCGTTAGCATCGCGCCTTCGTTCACCGGGTGAAAGAAAATGCGTACACGATGCACCTTCCACTTTCAGAATATTTCCAAGGACGTACAACGCTTGGGATCATACGCCTATGGTCAGGAAAGAAACATTGTCACGCGATGAGGAATTTATCTTTCTTTTTATGTCGGTATCATCTCGTACCGGCATATGTACTAAATTGCATTGGCCATCATGAGTACAGCGGTGGAACCCGGAAACCCGGAAACACTCACTAGAGAAAGACTCCCAACTGCAGGCAAGGAAAGACAAAACGTGAGGGAAACCCTGCTGATACTGCGGACAACTCACGGCTTCCGCAAAGCACTCGACAAGCCAGTGGATGCTGGTATGGCGGTGCCGTTCAAAGGCAGCGTAGAGACGCGGACGCTGTCTGATATCGCTGAGGTGGATGAGGTTAGACATGGTCCAGAGGTGGAAGTCAAGGCACCCCACTTGCGAGGCTAGGGATATTTGTATTCACTTCATGGGGGCATTCTAACTGCATCCGACGCAACATGGGAACGAGTTGGTATTTATGCGGGGCTGAGTCGATTCAATGCTGCGGAACTTTAAGGAATGGAGACGCCTCGGGAAGCCAGGGTCTACTGTCGATGTACTTAGCCAGCTTATCCTCTGAGCAATGAACGCGAAGGTCGAAGAATCGGTGAAAGCGAGTAACCGGAGCGGGCACAGGCACCATATGATCACAGCAGCCGTGGACGCCAAACTAGTGGTCAACGTTTGAAATTGAATGCGGGAGCAATGATGCATACCTCATATTTGCGGATGAAGATACCTCCTACCGGCCAAGTAAATATATCCTACAAACCAATGGTCGGTCGGAACATTGCATTCACCGCTCTGAATGTGCAGTAGCATAGTCGCGGATAAAACCTGGAGACATGGTGCGATTTGGACAGACCAGCGCCGAAATCCGACTGCTTATCCCAGCCAACGCTGGTGCTTCATCTCGCACCGTTTGCGAGTCTCGGCGGCGGTGCTGCGCGTACTTTAGCCAGAGTCTCTCCTCCATCCCCACCAAATTCATGTTTCACACACCACACATTCAGCGACATCCGGGACCGGCTGCGCTGCCGTCAAGCCGTCCGCAGGTGCGCGCGCGACAACGATCTGGAACAGCCCGCCACCGATCATGTGCGGGGCGCCCATAAAGGGGAAATGTGAATGGAGAAGAGAACGTAAACGCGATGCAGCGGTGGACTGCGCGATGAGGAATAAATGCACGGAACATGCGCCCGAGGCAGGTGAACGCGGAGAGGAAGGAAAGGAAAAGAAGTGGAGAGCCGGTGGCAGCAAGACCGAATACTGATAACAAAGGGGAGATTGCAGGGTGTAAAGACGCGCATTCTCAGTACTATGCTGCCGGTGATGGTGCGCACGACGGCGCAACCACTCAAGGGGACGAAGAATATGCGTCTGTGATGAACGGAAAGGCAAACACCCGTTAGCACGCCGCGTAAAACAAAACAAAAACTCGGAGCGCACCGCGATACAAGGTGGATTTCGATTGTTTTGAGTTCGGTGAAACGCGATACCTATTGCTTTTATATAGGAACCAAGAGTTTTCAGTGACAAAAAAGAAGCACCGGGGAAGATGGCCAAGTCCTAACATCACAGCTCACCGGTGGAAGCACTACCAAAGAATTCGGGTGCGGGGAGTTATACCCATAGCCGGGGAAGAGCCAGCTTGCGCAGCTCGCCCTATTATTATAAGTTCAGGGCCCGGTGAATTCACAAACGCATAGCTCGGCACAGCGCCAAATTCTGTGGATATCTTCGAGCTTCGGTTAGGGGAATCGCAGCTATGTCGCAGCAGATGGGTTTTAACCTGCCGTGTGCGAAACACTGGGCTTCGCATTGGTGGAATTTGAATTAGCGAGCAATAAATTTCGACTTGGCCTTTTGAAGTGTCTGAGATCAGAGAAAGCAAGTTTGCGTCACGTCTCAATGTTGACCGGATGCAGTTGAGATGGCAAGAACAGGAAAGAACTCGGCGAGACAAAAGAGTCTGAATGTGCGTCGAAGAGATCAAGATGGTCGTTCAGCGCAACCCGTTCTAGACGACAGAAGTCGGAAACGTTGATGGTGCACCGCCACGCTGCTTCTCACTCAGGCTGTCGCCTTTCGCTTTCCGCCGCTGCGCCGAACTCCCTCGTGTGCGTTGTACCAATGGTCGGAGCCTACGACCATCCGTATACGCTCAGCCGGTGTTGCGTCCCGAGTGCGCGGTCTGCGGCGTGCGCCGCTCAGAGCTTCTCTTTCGCTGCGCCTCACGCTCTTAGATCCAATTCGGTCTACTGACTTTCGTCGTCTTTTACATCACATAGGCCACCCCTCTTCAATATGAAGTATTGGCCGTGTGCGGCAACTGGGGGTATAGCTGGGTCGGATGAATAGTCTCTTGGAATGGGTAACCGGTGCGGCGACCAATCTAATCTCTTCATCCCATTTCCTTTGACATATCGCTTCATCCAAATCCACTTTGTCACGCTCCCTCGAGCTTTCCTCGAACGATCGACCATACTTCTTTCATCTGACGTGGATTCAATAGCGTCAGAAACAGCGGTATAAGTATTGCGTTCTCGTGTGCCCCTCACCAACCGTCCTTGATTTCACCTTCCTCTGGTCTCTGATCGTCTCCCTCCGATCTCGCGCTTCTTTATCGCTACGATATTCCCCGCACCATGATATTTCCTCCCTCTGCTTCCGCCGCCGTTTGATTCAGATACGACCGCCCACTAGAACCCTATATTGTTCCTATTTATCTCCCCGTCGTCAATTTCGGCATACAATCAATGTCTTTGTGCCTTGTCCGCACAATTCAATTCATCCAACCACCTCCTTGGTGTGCTAGTGCGACTTGCCACGCTCGTCTAGGTTACGTCTCCCCGTGTGCAACGACCGGGAATTTGACTTTGCCGACAGATCTCTGCGTGACTCCCTCATTTTCATGCCTTTCCCGCGGGCTCCGGTGTCGAGCGGCCGTTCTATCTCGGACCTTCCCTGTTACTTCTCAAGACTTGCCCAACATCCATTACGACCACGACAACCCACTCCCTGACTCGGATCTTTCTGTACCCTCACTCAAGTCTCACCGCATATATAGTACAGGCTGCACACGGAGTCGTCGCTGAGGCCATCTTGATACTCTTTGTACTGCTGCTGAACATTCCTCGCATATTCATACCCTGTTGACTCTTCTTTCGTCCTTTGTATTGCCCCACCACTCTCGTCCTGAGGCGAGCCACTTTCAAGCATGGTCCCCAAATCATCCGTACATCGATGAACATGCAGCTGCCGGTTGCGGGCTGCAATCCCGATCTAATACTCACTTTTCACTAATGGCCCGACGCCGACTTGGCACATTACCTATTACGAGCTGCGGCAAACCGACTTTCAGACTCAGTAATCTACTGTAGCATGCAAAAGTTTTAACAAAGAAATTCCGCCTGGTGGAAGCTAGCTGCAGGTTGTGACCAGTCCCAACATATCATAAGTTCTTTCTCCAACTGAGAAATGAACGTTCCATTCAAGTCATCAAGTGACCGTCAGGATCTGTGAGTACAGTAATCATGTAGGTATATGTAGGTCTATTTACAAAAACTAAATTCACCAGTAGGCTACGCTTTCAACCGTTCCACGAAAATTGGGAGGCTAGGCTCATTGTCGACGAACGGCGATGGCATGATGCCCGGCTTCCGCCTAGGTTAGACGGGGTACCCGTTGCCGCCCGTTTGACGGGTTTGACGGGTCACCCTTCCTAGATGGAAATCTGCATCAAATGTAGATGAATTTCATCCGATTTCCGAGAATTGAGGTGAAACCTACCCATACATAGAAACTCCCTTGCTGAAACATCAATTGCTACCCACCTGGATGGCATTGCCGAGACTTGCCGATATATGATCTGCGATCAAATTCCGATTAACCGAGCGATTAACCGTTTGCAAACACTTGTCTGGTTCTATATCAGGGTGTTTGAGATATTCTATGATACTTTAGATGTCCTAGTAAGTTCCCAGTTCAGTTTCAGACTGTCGATAATTTATCAAACTTACTTGCACAAATAGTGCTCCAGCACCCGTCAAAAACGGCCATTACGGACGGGACGGGTGGGACCCGCCCGTCTCGGGGCCCTCAGCTACCCTCTGGGTATACCCGTCCCGTCGAGAAAAACGGCCGTTTTTGTGACGGCCGTCCCGTTTAACGGACGGGTTGAAGCCCTATTTAGAACAGATGCAAAGCTTGTTTGAGTAGGAATCAAACTGGAAGTGAAACGGAAGACTGAGAGCACCCAATAATTATAATTTGTAACAAGAACGCGCCAGAATGCGGAGGACGCAAGCGGAATGCGCAGCGCCACAGAAACACTCGGCGCACGAGTGTGCATTTCAGCTACATAATGTGAGGCGCGATCTGGCCCGCCAAATCACTAGTTAGAGCCTGAATCTAGAAAATTTGGACTTTTTTTCCGCTCCTGGGACGCCAAAATTACCTTTTTAGGCGACTCACAGCATCGCAGGCTAGATCCAGTTCGGACAAAAATTGGGCCAACCGCCGTGATAAACCGGGGTCCTCCCGTGTACCACTGTCACTTGCCGCATCCGTCACCGTCAACACTGCCACGAGGCGCTGCACATCTGGTTACCACGAACAAGCTGTACCAACCTCCGTCTTGCCATCCTCATCTCTCTCGCTTGTCTGAAAGTCGAAGCTTACGCTCTGGCTGCAGTCTCCTCGCTCCCACTCCGCCGCTTTAGACTCCTTTCAGCAACATGCCGACCATCAAATGCGTAGTGGTTGGAGATGGTGCTGTGGGAAAGGTGCGCCGCTCATTTAAATCGTCCGCAGCACCACTAATTCGTGCGATTAACCCCCCAGACCTGTCTGCTTATCTCGTACACAACCAACAAGTTCCCCAGTGAATACGTTCCGACTGTACGCAGCCACCCCTGCACCGCTTACTGGCGCTTTTGACGCCTTTTGAAGGTCTTCGACAACTATGCTGTTACCGTCATGATTGGGGAGGACCCCTGCACATTAGGGCTCTTCGATACCGCCGGCCTGTCCTCTCTTTCGCTTCCCATCTTGACCGTGATGGCGTTCCGTATCTTTCAGGTCAGGAGGACTACGACCGACTCCGCCCGCTATCATACCCACAAACGGACGTGTTCCTCGTCTGCTTCAGCGTAACATCCCCTGCATCGTTCGAGAACGTCAAGGAGAAGTGGTTTCCGGAAGTGCACCACCACTGCCCCGGAGTGCCATGTCTCATCGTCGGGACGCAGATCGATCTGAGAGACGATTCCCAGGTGATAGAGAAGCTGGCCAGACAAAAGCATCGACCGATCACGAACGAGCAGGGCGATAGGCTCGCACGGGAGCTGGGGGCTGTTAAATATGTCGAGTGCTCGGCGCTGACGCAGAAGGGGTTAAAGAACGTTTTCGACGAGGTGCGTCCGCCATCCTTTCTCTTGATCATCCCTCTAATACCCCGCCAGGCGATCGTCGCGGCCCTCGAGCCGCCGGTCATCAATGGCCCTGGAAGAAAAAAGTGTATTTTCGTCTAGACAGAACCTTGCTTTAATGGCCGGACCCTCCTCGTTCCTCTACGGATCCATTTTACGAAATACCTTTACGCCGACGACAACCCATTACTCATCTCCCGGTACTGTCGTATATCACCCTTTCCTTTGTCTACTTTCTCTAGTTAAATGATATCTTCATCATGCCTGCGTGGTTGGTTCGATGCTCACTCAAACCGTACTGTCGACTACGACGTTCCTTTTCTCTTCTGGTGGCGGTGGCGGGCCGCGCGTATATGTTTGTAACTTAGAGGTGCTTGCCTGCCCTGAACGAGAAGAAATGTAACGAAATAATTGTTGCGTTGCGTGCACGCGCTGGCTGCGCTGATGTGATGAAGCGTCTCGACTGCATATGCTTCCCTATCTGTTTTCATCGAGAACGTGGGCCCAGGTTCTCGGATAAGATAGTTAGCTCTAACAGTATTAAATCAATACGGTGTTGGATGTGTCCTTCCAGGCCCCAATTTTGTCATCCAGTGGCCGCCCCATTTTTGACTCGAAGTACATGAAAAGGCCGAAATTGTTCCTCGTGAAAGCCAGGGGGCGAAAATGATTGCGAGCGCAGCGAGCAATTCTTGATTTCACACGTGACAGGGTGGAAGGGTTAAGTGGGGAAACAAACAAGAATAAATTCTACGCACTGTGGCAGGCCCTGGGAAGCTCTTGCCAATGGTTTCCGAAAAATTCCTCGAATTTGGCCTGAAAAAGCTTACGTTTTGGCGGGTTTGAGGCGTCAAAAAGCTTAAATCGGACAGGGGTCTTCACGTTCGCCCATTTTTTTTTTGCTTCAAATCGCCAGAAACAGGATTTTCAGGCACTTTGTGCGTCTGTTGACGTCCGACTTTGGGCTTTGAGAATCCGAGGGTGCCACCGTTGGTGCAACTTCAAGATGCCAAACTCTGGAACTGTCGTCAAATTTTCTGCGAAACCTCTGCTCAAAAAGCTTACCTCTGGACAAGGCTGACCGATTTTTGGCATGAAAAAGCTTACTTTCGGACAAGGAAATCGCGAATTTTGGCTCTCAAAAAGCTTAACTTTCGGACAACCCTCGGCAGGAGCATCCCGGGCCGACTGTGGCTGACGGGTCTTTTTGAAAAGAGCGGCTGCAAACACATTCAGATCTTGGTATTTTGGGCTCACTGTTGGACCATTAGATGCGTCTTTTCATGCTGATTCGAGTGGTATCAATTTCTCCAGGGGTCGAGTTAAAAAAATTACATTCCTTTTCAGGAGTTTCGTAATATTGATGACACGACAGGGCTCGAATGTCTGCGGAGCGAGCTCAGCCGATATGTCGGATACTTTATATTTGACACACTGCAAATAGCATTGTCGTGCGATTGGTTTGGAGGGGGCGAGGAAGGGCTTAATATAAATGCAACAGAGACCTCAAGATGGGTATATGTTTGAAATGGCGGGAACCCAGAAATGGGCCGAATATCCAACGAATATCACAAAAGAATATGCCCAATTCTCGCTCGGTCGACATGTCGACCAGCTCACATTGGGCAAGTTGAAGTGGAAGATAGCAACAATCAGAAGGAGAAGGGTACTGCAGGGTGGATTTAGTGTAGCCAGTATTATGTTGCATGAACTTCAGAGCTAGTGATACAAATGAAACTAGCAGAGGTTCGATGCAGGAATCTTCAGGAGCATTGCAGGAATGATAATGGTTGGCATATCGAAAGAAAGGGGAAGAAAGCCATATGACTTGGTTATTCAGCACAACTCAAGGACAAAGATGTTGTGAACAGAAAATTCAGAATATTCTATTACGTGCAACGCGCACGTATGGTGTTATCAGATGCTCGCATCTGATTATTTTACCGGTCAAACAGCATGCATGACTATTTTGCGCGAGCGCAAGATGGGAACCACAACGTTCTTGGTGATAAAAGGGGGAAAATATTATACTGGCTCCAGGAGGCACGAAAATCTATCTGAACAGGAGCATGAATATCAAATATAAGTCGACGAAAAACTGTCTTACCCTTCAGGCCGGAACTAGCCTCGCCTGGAATGTAACCACTGATGGCGGGTCAGCATCCTGATATGATTGCGAAGGGAAAGACTGCGGATCTGAAACTATAAATCAGCAGCATGAAAACCACTTCCGAGGACCAAGCAGACCTGGAAGAAAACTGTGGACTGAGTAGCAAGAAAGAGTCAAGTGAAAAATCGGGTCACGCACCAGGGGCAACTGCAAGCAGATGCTCAAACTCGTTTCATCAACATACAGTCATGCAAAGCGCAAAGTCGCTACTCTTGCGCACCAGCTTTCTAGGCGAGGGGCCGAGACATCCACTTGGAGAGAATATGCAGGAGATTAGAGCATCTTAGTTCTGCGCTGAAGCTGCCACGAGGACCATCATTAGAGACCTTGCGGGAGCCACCTGGAGCCACCCGGTGGCTGATCGGGCATGCGGTAGCCGGTGTCTGTGGCTCCTCCAGTGGCTGAATCTCGCACATTGTGGGATGCACCCAAGTCCATTTATGGTCCTTTACCACATATTTGATACCAATTTGTATTATGCCTGCATGAAGAAGGCAGCACAGCTAAGTTTTCCTTCCATTCATCAAAAAAATGGCTTGATTTTGGCAGAAAGCACAGTCTGGACACCAGGATGACTTTACCTGCTATAAACAGGAACCAGAGAGCGGAGGTCTTTTCCAACATCACACATGAAATCAATGTGCCAGCCACCAGCCAGCCACAGCCACCGCTACCGCATGCCTGATCAGCCACCAGGTGGCTCTGGGTGGCTCCCGCAAGGTCTCTAATTTCTCCTAGAGGGTCCAAAACAGATTTTTTGCTCCTGGCTGGTGGGGGGAAACAATTTGCCAAAAATGCCAGAGGAAAACACCAAACCAATGGTTTCCTAGGTACTTGGCATACATCGAGCACATTTGATGTTAGCAGCCCAATTTTCTGAAGCCAGAGGTGGTTTTAACTCTGCACAGGTCCTTAACACAGCATTGAGACGAATTTGTCGGTCAAAATGTGAGAAAAAATTCCAGTTTTTGGCTCACCTACCTCCCCATCCAGCCCCTCACAGCTATTAAAAAACAGGCTGTTCTGCCCGATGTTTTAAAAAAACCGGGTTTACAAACCGGCATAATAAACAAGACGCTAATATGGGGTTGAAAAGTTTCTTTCGACCTCGAGCTGACCCCCCCTCCCCCCCTCTCCTTCTATATAGGGAAAGTGTTTCCCATCCCTAGCACCGGGCCGCCCGTCCCGAGTCGAGCCGCCGCCCCTACTTGGTTTTCTTACTTACAATTTTGACTTTCCTCAACGCACACTAGGGTAGGATATGTTCATTGCCACTATTCTATGTGTTTTGATACCCAATAGGTAAATCTGGTAAATTTCAGCCCAAAGTGGCTCCGACCTGAATTTCAATTGCCCTGCATTTGGCCTTGACTACGCCCTTGAGGGACTGAGAAACAGTCCAGAGCCAAGAAATGTCCTGGAGGTTGGGTTTGGTCCAATTAACACTTCCATGGGTCATTTCTACGGTTTTTGCAGGTGTTTAGAGCCCCAGCAAAATAACCGCCAGTAAGGCCAACTCACCCCGTAGAACAACTTGCACCTGTTTCCGGTACATATCTCACGGAAACCCGACCCTGGGACCCACCCCACGTAGGAAATTTTAATGCTGGTTCCCCCTTGGACAGAGAGGCTTAATTTTATAAAAGAGGGTGAAGCGGGAATCGCCCTCGAATAAACCGTTTTGGCCCCAGAACGGAATCAGATAGTTAGAACAGGGGGGACTCGAGTCGCTGCAGCAAAATCCCAGATTTCTGCGCCCACTGTCAACCCATGCATTCCGCACAATCTGTGCATCCCCATGGATATTGCTACTTTGCAATTGCCGCAACAATTGCCGCAACTGATTGTGATCCGTCCATCGGATGCAGTGACTGTGGGTCGAGTTGCCTTGGTATCCAACCACCTGTCGAGCGACGCGCCCCACGGCGTTTGACTCCCCACTCTTCGCGGACACGTTCATTCGATTCTTAAATCTTCGCCGACAAGATCTTGCTTCATGCCCAACCCTGTAGACGATTCACCAAAACCTCCTGGAGCCATTGCGCTTCCACCGGACGCATCCGACTTACAATCTAACCATGTCGCCACTCGTCGTAGTAAATTCCGTCGCAGTGTCATCTGTTTCCTCCTTATCTGCTCAACTGTGGCCCTTGCGGTTTTTAAACACTCCAAACCGTCGATAGTGCAGGGGACCCGCGTCTGCAGGTATCTCGGCCTCCGTCCACCCATCATAATGCTCACCTCCTTTACAGGCATACCGGACGCCTGGAAGCGCGCAATACTGCGCGGAATGGACCTCGGGTGTGCCCCTAACCAACGGCTCTCATCTCGCGCACACGTCATTCGAGCTACCTATGACCGCAGATCTGCTATTTTTCCTTTCACGAGGCGGGGTTTTTGGCCATATAAATATCATCAGGGCGAGTCTGTCTCCCCCAATCGTCCAAGTCAACGTCACGGCGCAATACAACAAACCCGAAGACCTGGAGCGCACCAAAGCATGCCGCATGGGCCACGCAAATGAACATGGGGTTCTCATCTGGGTTCATGTTCCGCATAACTTGTGCTGAGGCAACACTCATTTAATTTGCCGATATTTAGGCTGGACCTCGCCATCCTCACGATCCGACGCACGACTCTGTCCGCGTCAGCATAACGGTTGCAGTCCCATCCAGCACAGGCGTAACATTATACAAGGATCTGAGCACGGACCTCCCGCTGTTCTCGCACACCCTCGACAAATTCTTCATGCTGTTTTTGCCGTGGACTATATTTGAACACATTCGCCTACGGGCGTCGAATGCAGACATCCAGTACGGTGTACGTATTTCGCCGTTAATACAAGGATCTTGGCATGGCGCCTCCTGACACTTTTGTTCGCAGAGCCTGATTGCACGCGCGGCGTTCATTCCACACGAGCAATGGCAAGGTCGAGGGTCTTTTCTATGGATACGAGCTCAAGGTAGTCTCTTATAAACAGACGCTACAACAAAATTTGAGCTCATTCTTCGCTTTGTTGTAGTCTGTCAATTACCAGTGATCCGTGAATGGAGATCAATGTTATTATATAATCACAAAAAATGCGGATCTCAAGAGAGCTTTCAGAATGTGTCTCTCCGCAATTTAAGGCACAATTCAAGTTCAGAGGGTCAAATTGAGTCTCTTCTCCTGCGAAGTCTCAGCGACAAACGTCAAGAACAAAGATGCCGAGCTTTGATGGCTCGGCTGCTTACCGAGCAGCCATTTCGTCCCAGCTGCAATGTGGACAAGATCACTCATTCTAAGGAGTCAGATGTCTTGATAATCCAAATTTAACTCATTTTGCGTCCAAAATTATCATGGTAAGGGCATTGGAGTGTTTCAAAGCCTTGGGGTAGATTCAAACTGCAATGTTTATGTAATAACCGCGACCTCCATACACCTGTCACCGGCTAAACTACAGACTAAGCTCAAGGTACACACTAGCAACTCCTCAATCCACTCCGTTGCGTTGATGCAGGCCGAGCTCGCCGGGGCCGAAGTGCGAGTGGAGCTCAAGACTTCTAACGGGTACATACCACCATTTAATTGAAAGACTTTTAATCCTCATACCTCATGCCTTCGCTGGTGCAGCAAAATCAAGTCAAGCATCAACTTCCTACCATCCCCAGAGTTCCCGGATAACGTAGTGCATCCGGGCCGTGGTGCAGACCTCCGGCGCGTCCCTCGCGATAGACACCCCAACCCAGCTGATGGCGCACAAGACGAGCTTCTTCCTCGATGCGTCGACATCCGGTGCCCTCGCGTCCGTGTCCCTCTCCCCCCAATACGAGGGCACGTACGACTTGCGCACTTCCCTGGGGGCGCACGTATACGTAGTGGAAGGGGAAGAGGTCAGCGACCCGGCCGGTAGGAATCGAACCATCAGTGGGAAGAATAGCACGGGGGATAGAGCCCAGGGTTCCATATATTGGAGCTATGATGGGGAGCCGACCGAGGGAGTGCGGCGGGGGGCGGTGAAGGTCACCTCGTCTGCAGCCCCGGCCAAACTTTGTGTTTGAACACTCACGGATAACGATGAGCGGAATCACCAGCCCGATTCGCTGTCAGGGCTTCAGTTGAGCCAGCACCGATCCAGTGTTGGAACTTAGGAGTTTAATTGGAGCCAGGAAGCGAGTCAAAATGGTTTTCGGTCTGCTCAGTCTTTCTTCTACAACCAGACACTTTTCAGGAATTCGAGTCTGTACATGATATTTATTCGTGAGTCGATCCGACTCAGACATGCCTCGTGTATTAAGCAAATGTCTCAGGATAGGGTTGAAGTACCAAGTGCCTAAGGAGAGGCAAAGGAGGGTGATGCAGTTGGAGGTAATAAGAGAACAGGACGAGGTGAGCATGTTGGCAGGGCTGGCGGCAATGTTTTAAGTACTTGATGTGATTGAAAGACATTGATTGGTGACAAACAAGGGAAACAAGGAAGATGAAAGACAACTGAGGTATTGACGGGCACTTCCTTGAAGACACGACTAGTACTGACGGCATGCTTTGAAACTTGGAGAGAGAGGCACGCCTTGAAGCTTGAGGAGATCTTGTAACCTGAAAATCTCTTGCACTTGGTAGTCAATTCCATTGGCAGAGGTCATCGCACAGAATCAACCTGGACTGGATGGCGGAGGATGAAGAGGAGTAACGACGAGAAGAATGGGAATGGGACTCGTCCATTCGTCGGCTAACCTCACTTAGCTCGCTTAGACTCGTTGATAATGGGACTGGTCCGCCAGATGATGGGACTGGTCCCCGAGAATGGGACTCGGACATCAATTGGTTTAAACCCCGCTCGCCGGCACCACGCAGTGGGCCTCGCGGCGAGCGTCAAGGGGGGTCCGCGGGGGTCTCCCCCGCGCTAGATCAATCTTTTACGGTGAGAAAATGCGAAAGAGTGGCGAAAAATAAGAAATAGCATGTAATAAAATACTCGGATGTGCCGTCAGGCAAAAGGAGGGGGGTCTGGGGGAACACCGCAGCAGCAGATATAGTTGAAAAACGGGTTAAAATACACCTGTATAGACCGAGAACCAAGAATCGGCTGTGCGATGCCGATAATGATGAATTGATGGCAGTAATCAAATTGCCATCAAGAATGGGACTCGCTTAAATTTGACCAGTCCCATTCCCATTCTTCTCGTATAGACTCCGAT
>JARJLF010001373.1:0-81949 GCA_029378395.1 Mycena leptocephala
ATTCAGGGAAGGCTAGACTTTGGGCGGATTCTCCTCCGTACATTAGAATAGCAAACCGTAAAACCAGATATTCTCTGGGGCGTATCAAAATCCTCTAAATAAACCACACACATTTTACTGCTACCACAGTCTTGCGCAGCGACACCATTATCTCCCCAAGGACGAACACTCTCTACTTGCCCTTACCACCACCACCTATCAGTACTAGCAGAGGCGCAGTCATCATCACAATGCGTAGCAGATTTGTCCTAGCCTCGAGAAAAATGACAAATCCGATGCCACGTCACTTGCCTATTACGGACCGAGCAGATAATAAGAGACGAGAAAAGCAGAAAAATAAATGTATTGGCAAAATGTCTGATTACAAGGAGGTGGGTGGGCGTAAATAATGAGGCGTGGGCCACGGGAGCATGTAATGACGCCAAAACATATTAAAAAAAAGACGGATAAAATGATGCGGGATGATTCGCCACAAGGCGCAACAAAGACGGTAAACTGAGGTGGAAAGGGATTAAATGGGTATTCCAGAAAGAAAATTATAAATGGGGACACACTGGAAAAAACAGAGCACGGATAACGAAACACCGGAAAGGAAAGCGGCGCTAATGAGGACGGGCAGCGGGGCCAATGGGGCGGGATACGGCGCCAACGAGGGCAGGATACGGCGCCAATGAGGGCGGGATATGGCACCGACGAGCGGTAACGACGAGGGCGGTAACGGTGCCAACGTCACGGGGGCGGGATGCGGTGCCAAGGAGAGCGTGCAGCAGTGTCAAAGAAGGCAGTAATGAGGGCGGGATGCGCCGCTAGTGAGGGTGGGAGCAAGGGCGGTAATGAGGGCGGGATGCGGCGCCAACGAGGGCGGGATTGAGGGAGTGGCAAAAGAGCAGTGATCACATTAGATAAGCTCGTGGGTGGCATCAAAAAAGGCGCATCACGCAGCCTGCTGGAAATGGCTGCGCTGAGGAAGAGGAACCCGAGCATGTCCGTCGGAAGGGAGGGAACGGGATGTGTTATCTAGCACTAATTGTGGCAAGATCGCAGCCTGGCCAACAGGCCATCATTTATGTGCAAAATTCCCCAAAATGCTCGAAAATACCCAACATTTTTGCTGATGGCCTGGATGCAAAAAGGACCATTTTGCGGGCACCTGGACCGCCCCAAAATCCCCAAAATTGCCCCGCCAAAAGCAGGCAAGATACAACTGAACACACCCAGGACCTGGCTGTGTTCAGGTGTATAGTCAAAGGGGTCCCCTGCCTACAGCCATGCTTTTTAGTCTATATATTACAGCTACGGCTCTCCGATAGCATTGAAGCAAGCTGAGCACAATCCAGGAATGACAAAGACCAGAGGCAAGAAAAGAGTGCGAGAGCGGATTCCAAAAGAGAAACGACAAAATTTGCGGCTATGTGTCATGATTTGGCATACTTCCAACATTTTTGCTCAACTTCAACCCCGGGTATCCCGGGTTATCACAAGTATACGGAACAACCACCAGGGGGTTATTTGTAGTTGCTTGGGACGATTGGATTCGGAATAACCAACCAGGGGTTATTCAAATGATGATCGGGACGCGCGTAGGGCGATTGGATTCAGAATAACCAACCAGGGCTATTCAAACGACGATCGGGATATCAGAATAACCAACCAGGGGTTATTCAAACGACGATCGGGATACCCCGATCGCCCGTTACCAAGATCGAGCACCTAAAGGCGGTCGCTATTTCATAGAAGGGACAACCATCAGTTTCATGGGATACAGTATATAAACTCAGTAGAATCTACATGTACTCTAGATTCTACCTCGTCTAATATCAAGTCTACTTTGACCTGACAACGGCGCAGTGCTCTCTCACCCCGACTACGAACAACGCTCGTGTACATATCATCTTCTCCTCGAGTTCAGTGACCAGGCAGCTACTCCACCATCTCTTCCAAGTCTCGCGACACTCCACCTCGACGGCTACAGCCAAACTTCCCCAGTAGAGCCGGGTTGTTCAGCGCTGCCCTCTCGTTGTCGGTCACAATCACTTCAGACCGGGTTATTCGACTATCGTCCCAGCCGGGTTATTCCCTGTCCCGCCACAGCCAGGTCGACCCAGGGCTTGTCTTGACACTATGGGCTGAAGGAGCACAGGAAAAGATACTGCTGCCCCACCTCGATCAGTATGCGCAAGAACGCGACCTCGGTTGGGTCAAAGAACGGGCGTATTTACAAAAGGTGTGCAATGAGTTCCACTCCCGGGTTGACTGTTGCCTGGAGGACCACGATGAGCCCGAGCTCCAGGCTTGGGACCCTAAAGAGGTGGTCGGGGCAGAGCAGTTGTTGGACGAGGAGGAAGTTTTGAGGTGTCAACGCATTAAGCTCCTAAATAAGGTGAGTCACATTCGTGTCACGTCACAGCCGCCTTCACCACCTAACTCGACGACAGTGAATACGATGATGGTTTACCTACCAGATATGCCACTGCCGTAACTTGGTGTCTGGACTGGATCCTCGCAAAGACCCTTTCACCCTCCTTCTCACCAAACTCACTGGTTTAACATCACCTCCAAAAGTGCGCCAAGCCTACCAGCAATTCATGTTGTGAATCGTATGCCGAAGAGATTGCACCTGTCGTGGCTGAGCGGTGGGCCTCAGCACGAGCGAACAACGAGCCTGGTACCGCTGGCAAAAAAGAGCCCAAGGCCGGATTCTGCGCTAGCGTAGCACGGGAAGTCTTTGCTTCATTGTCCGACACCAAGAAGGCAGCAATCAGCAAGCGAGTGAAGGACGAAGCAGCAGAGGTGAAAGACATGTACGAAAAAGCACTCAAAACCCTGCCTTCAAATAAACCTGAAGACCGTCAGAGGTATGCATGCTATCTTTCTTTCGTACTTTCTTCTGAGGACAGATTTCAGGTGCATCGATGCTCTTCCAGATTTCTTGGAGCCCATCCTGCGCAGAGTACAAGAGTGCACCGGCTGCATTCAATGACTATTGTCAGTGGGCCCATCCCTAAATTTGGCGGGGATTTACGCACAGTCCAGTATGTCAATGTGATCCCCCGAATCTTTTCATGCTGACAGTTTCTAGTGTCTCGGTAGGACAAAATAAGGCAAACGCACCTGTTCACTGTACACAGTGGGACAAAGTGCGGTTCAAGCAGCACGTTGTGAAATATATGGTGGATTATTTGGATACCGCATTCAGTACACAGAACAGTATATATTCTTTTGGTATCAACTAACGGTTTACATCATTAGCTGAGTCAGATTGCAGTGCGGCGGCTCTCGAGTCCAGCGCAGATTTGAAGGACACGAAGTACACTATGAACGACGATGGCCTTGATGGCCTTGATGACCTCAACGACGTCCTGTCAGCCGATGAATCCGACCTTGACTTAGATTTGGATGGTGACAAGGACGAAGGTGAGGACGAGAACACCGTCTGTGCTACCAAGAAGCGCAAAACGACCAAGCAGATCTCGACAGGCGCTAAGCGTAAGCACTCGCCCTCCGGCTCAAAAGACGGTGCTCCTGTGGAATCCCCTGCGCCATCTGAGGATGAATCCCCTCCGCAGCTCGAAACTCCGTCGATGACCTCCCCTACAACGAACTCACACTAGAACAGAAGATCACCCGCAACAAAAAACGAAACACAGTATTGGCCGAGGGTCTCAAGGAGGATCTCCATGTGCTCTTTGAGACATTCCCCAAGAAGAAGCCCGTTCCCCGTGCATGTAAGCCGCGCGAGAAGAACGTGCCACCGACTCGAAGGTCTCGTCGACTCGCCAATGGCAGGGAGGGTGACGGTGATGATGTGGCGTCCAGCGGTGATGACGGAGCCAGGGACAGTGATAACAAGGCTGACGACATCGATGAAGATGGGGGGGATGAGCGTGATGAGGTGAGAATGGCGTGCGCAGATGGTAGTCAAGATGACGACACGTCCCTTGCATGGTCCCAGGTGTTTGTCACCAGCGCAGATGCAGTCTCGTCTCGCCCCGCATTGGTGGCATCTGTGCTGGGCGGCGACATCTCGTCCCGTGTGTCCTCTCCACACCCAACAGATAACGAAGAGGGAATGGACATCGACGGGGATGTGATAGAGAGCGACGGTTTGGAGATGGAATTGGATACTGGCGACAAAGAGGCTGAGGAGGAAGGTGGCCGAGGTGCCC
The DNA here is from genome assembly GCA_029378395.1 of Mycena leptocephala. Classification (NCBI taxonomy): domain Eukaryota; kingdom Fungi; phylum Basidiomycota; class Agaricomycetes; order Agaricales; family Mycenaceae; genus Mycena; species Mycena leptocephala. Next base: position 4,167 of record JARJLF010001373.1, read on the forward strand.
AGACCTCACCCAGGACGACGTTGCACAATCCCGCACCGCCTGCCTCCCCGCTGCTGTGACCCGCCACGCTGGAGCCCGTTCCCATCCACACAGATGCCCCGAACGTCGACAATCTCGACGCACATCACACCATTGCGCCGAATGGTGTTGGCGCCACTCATGATAACCCCGATACAACCACACACGATCATGCACCCGCTCCCATCCGCGCGCCGAGACTGCAGATGCCATTCCCGACGCGCCTGACATAACTGTGCAGCATCCCTCGGCGACATCAACTCCCCCATTGTGCCTGCCTCGTGCGGCTGAGTGGTTCTCGCACACACTTAGCGAGGTGATGAAGGTCAATTTGGGGGTGCATTTCAACACGCTGCTGGAAGCGTGGATGAGGATGGAAGCAGCATGTAAATTTGAAAACGCAAAACCGGCACTCCCGAAAAAAAATCGCCCCGAGCAGGTGGATCGTTGGATCAGGGATGCACGCGGCTGCCGCAACAGGCCGAATCCACCTATCAAAAAGCTTCAGTCGTACGAACTGGAGTGGTGGGCGTAGTTGGACGGCTTGCAGCCAGAGTGGCAGAAAAAGGATACCGATGAATCGTGTGTGGTAGGCGGGGCATACAGTAACGAGTGGGATACTCTGACGTATTGGGGTGAGAATGGACTACTGAGCGTCGTCGCGAGCTTGTATTTCTGGGGATGTGCGGTGCAAGATGCAGGGAATGGTGAAGAACACTGGGAGCGTGCGGTAAACGATGTGGCGTGGGTTCTCGAGGGTTTAGCTTTATTCTACGAGAGTTTCAAGTGTTAATAGGATGTACCCTGTGAATGACAATTGTCCTCCAATTTTCTTTTGTGAATTATGTCTGATTTTGAGGGAGATGCTGCTGGCATTCACGAAATTTTGCAAAGTCAAAGTGATTGCGTGGTCAAATAACGCGACAGAAGATCCATAACACAGACAAATAAACCCCGAGAAATCATTGTGTTCTCCCTGAAAACAATGCGGAAATCATCTATGCAAAATATAGCCCAAACCTACAGTAGTGAGGCTCAACTTGAGTATAGATATGGAGGAATCCTCATATTATACCGACCCACAAAGCAATCCTAAGGAATTGTTCAATGGAGAAAAGACTCCCAAAGGATGGCAGAGTCGGGAACGGACGCGGGGCAGTGGTGCAAATGGAATTTCCATACAGTAAGAACAGAAAAGCACAAAAACCTGTGCAAAACCTGCGGGAATAATATTTATCCCCGATTTATGAGGATTCAATGTGCGCTGTGGCTCAAAAGCAAAGTAAAGTCGTCAATTTTAAAAAGGTATGAAGTTATGAATAATTTACGAGCCCAAAATCCGATGTACTGGCCCAACCCCCGGCTAAAATCTCATTTTTTCCAAGCCTGCACCAAAAAGGGAAACCGGCTGCATTGAGACCCAATTGGAACCAGTCAAAGGTATAAATAGAAATGTATGTATTACCCGTGCATTATTCGCTATTTTGTGGGCCGTGCTGTAGCCCAAACCCCCGTAAAAGCCAAATATCCCGAGGATTAAAGAGGCTAAATCTGTGGTCCAGAGTGTCAAGGGGGCATTTAAATGGTAAGAAAACAATCACAGTGAGGTGTATGTGCCTTGAACTGGACATGGGAGCAGCAGCCGCAGCGGGGAGGCCGCTCGAAGGGCCAGTCAAAGCGAGAATTATGGGTCACGTGATCAGAGGGAAGAAATGTGCCGAACAAGCCGAAACAGGCCAAATAGCCAAAATGGATTGGGACGTCCCGATTAGGAACAGGATTTTACCCCAACACGAATTTGCTATAATTGATGGTTAAATACATCAATTGATGCAAATAATTACCTGGCACCTGGAAGGACAAACAAATACAACCAATGGGTGGCCCAGGGCTATATATATGCACAGCAGTGCAGCACACACTATCTACCCATGGCAATGGCTAGCTCCATGTAAATAGAAAGCCTGTTATATGGCTAGAGCCATATCTTTTAGGCTATATATTACAGCTAAGGCTCTGGCACGAGCCCTCAGAGTGGATGTTATTCTAATTCCCTGCCTTGTAGGCCCCACTGTAGTCTAAATCCAAAGATCGACTAGTGTATAATACATCTGTTGGTTTAAGGAGCTAAATGAACCATTCAGGACTCATGTTATCCCTCAGGTGTGCGTAGAACATAGTAAAATCCCAAAACTGCGCCTATTTCACTAGTGTTCCATTTTCCGGCTTATTACTGATACCGTGACTGGGGAGGGTTTGGGCAACGCAACTGACCCCTCCGTTACCGTGACAGTTGCCTACATACAGGTATCTACAGTGTACTCCGATAGGTACCACTCTTCACTAAACGATGTGCTTTCATGGGGGTGGGTGGTTTCTTTTGTTGTGAACTCGTGCTGTAAACATGTTTTCAAGTGATTAGGGCCGTGGGAAACAGAAATCGGTTCGAACCCGTCCGAACCGCCTCTGAACCTGAACCAAACCTCGCCGAACCTGAACCTGAGGTCCAGTCCAAGGTTCAATAATTTCGCTGAACTGAACCCAAGATCCAGTCCTGGGTTCGGAAAAATCGGACGATGAACTGGACCGAACCGGACCACGGCAACACTACTAGAGTGTGTCCCGGCAAAAACATGGCCACTGCGTCTATTTGGATATCCATGACGTCTATGCTGGCTGTCTTCAATATTACTAAGGCCATCCAGGAAGGTGGAGAAGTGATCGAACCAACGCATGAATATTCTGCTGGGCTGGCATCGTAAGTCCATCCGTGTCCCTTCCAGGCTGGTTCATTCGTCCGATCTATGCATTCTCGCAGCTCCCCGGTCCTGTTCAAGTGCTCCATCGAGTCACGGTCTGTGGAGGGGTGCGTCGCCCTGTTCGAGTAAAATAAAATGTTGATGTTTTATGGGTCGCGTTACTCAGACAGTTACCCGCACCAGTTCCGAGACGACGAAGGCCTCCAGTTGTTCTGCTCAGGCAGCAGCTGGCTCGAGGAGCCGATGGGGTTGTTGACATGCGCGAAGCCACCGCTGACGGCGGCGGAGACTTGAGAGACGGTGTACGTCGTGCTCCCGCACTCCACGTTGCCTGAAGGCAATGCGCGGCCCGTCGGGGTCGCGATTGCGACAGTCGCAAGAGCGATGCTCATTCAGACCACAATCAACGAGCCTTAGAGCTCCCGAGCTCTTTGTCGTTGGTCACACCCAGCTCGGATTCATCCTGATTTACTCACTTATACCCTCGGTCATGCCCGACTTTCTCAATTTATAAGGGTCGGATTGGTCGGATGAACAGTTACTTGGTCATCTCGTTCTAACTTAGGAAAAAAATTGGAATAAGAAGCTGATGCGTTTTTCCCTGGAAATTTTTTAACTGCCCGCGATTCCGCCCACAGCGGACAGACCCATATCCTTCTATTTATTCTGACCCCTACACCTTCATGTCTCCCGAGCTGGCTCACTCGTCTGATCTATACATCCTTCCAGCTCCCTTGTCCCGTTCAAGTGCTCCATCGAGCCACGGTCTGTGGAGGCCGTGATGTTCATTCAGATCACAATCAACGAGCCTTAGATATCCATGCGTCCTCTCAGGAGCTCTTTGTCGTTGAGTCCACCCAGTTCGGATTCATCCTGATTTACTCACTCATACCCTCGGTCATGCCTGACTTTCTTAATTTGTAAGGGTCGGATTGGTCGGATAAACAGTTAGTCATCTTGTTCTAACTTAAGAAAAATTTGGAATGAGAAGCTGATGATTTTTTCTCCGGGAAATTTTCAACTGCCCGCAATTCCGACCACAGTGGAGAGACCCATATCATTCTATTGTTCTGACCCAGGATGCGGCAGGCAGTACTAACCAATTACTCTTTCTTTAGGTTTTCGTTCAGGTGTTGCTTTTCATATATACGATAAACTATCGGAGGTGGTATCCTTATCTTCCATTAATAATTGACTGGGTTCTGTTTACGTCTCTATTGACGCAAGACTTATATGAAGCTTAATAGACACGGGGTGAGCGCGTCTGGACTTAGTATCACACAGATGATGGTGGGGGAAAAGTAAGATGGATTAATTCATAGGTGACGGAATACAGGTCTTATATACTACAGATACGGAATCACGTGGAATCATATATACAGAAATGACTCGAATATTCTACGGTACTCAACAGAGCACAGGTTTACACTGGCAGCTTGCCCGATGCCCGAGATCATGCCCGAGGTATGCCCGAGACAATGACTTCATCAACTCCATCACTCCCCCTCAAGCCGGCAGTAGTCCCATGTTTGAATATTGCTCGTGCTTTGCGCGGGACAATGCCTTAGTGAATATGTCTGCAATCATATCGTTAGTTGGACAATATTCAACATTTACAATACCGAGTTCAACGCATTCCCGGATGAAATGATTCTCAATGCGAAAATGTTTAGGTCGCGCGTGGTGTTGCGGATCGTACGCAATGGATATTGCCGACCGATTATCCGAGTAAATTATCGTTGGCTCTTGAGTGGGAAAGTCGAATGGTAAGGCTTCAAATTCCCGCTACCATTAGGTATGGGTTCTTATAGGGCGCCCTAACTTCAGCCACTTGCAGTGGATCACATTTTCATTACAAGGACAAACAAAATCTCGCCATATCAAAGGTGTCATCGTTCAAAAACACAGCAATAGAGAGTTGTTCGAGCAACAAATCGACTCCTACTTGGAGCCCTTTATCATCTGTTGCTGTCTTGTTTTTCTGATTGCTGAACCTTTAGGTTTGGCTACCCAGGGGAACTTGGATTTCGGTAGCTTTTGCTACATGTACAAACAAAGATTTAGTCATACAACATTGGTCATTGCGAAAATAAATCGAAAGAAAGTGGGGTAAGACGTAGAAATAAATCAAAATGCCAAGAAATGTTTTTCAACTTCTTACCCACCCGAATCCCCTGGTGTAAGCCCATTTCATCTCCTGGAACCAAAGAGATTCTCCAAGTTCGATTTTCTGTGATCAGTCATTTCTGCTTTATGTTCGCCGGCGGAACAGTATCCGTCGAATAGTCAATCAAGCTTACCGATCACAACCTCGAGCTCAGCCCACATTCCTTGCTTTTGACTCTGCTTCTAGTCCAGCAACATACCTGTGCATTGTAATTACCAGTTCAACCATATATAACAAGTTCAGTCACAGGTCACACCACTGGAAGATTCGCGATGTGCACCATAAATCGAAATAGTATTCCTCGGCCTTCTCGGGTAAAAATTGAACTTGAGCTTGTGGTCGAACAGTACCTCGCATGCAGTAGTGCTCCCTCCTCCATGTCCTCTGGCTACTGTGATTTGCTGTATCCACTGGGTTCAACAGCCATGCCGCACAACTTGAACCTGCCGTGTTTTTCTGGAATAAATGATTGATTCTGAGCTCCGTACACAACCCTAAGCCTCTGGGCCCCTGATGCTTCATGTGATGTAGGCGACATATGTCTATGTTCTTGAACAATTTTTCTGTGACTGCTTCTCTGGCTTCTGACTGGGTGTCTGCCTTGGACTGGTAACTGGGTTACTGGTTCAACTTTGTGACCTGAACTTGTGGAGGTTCTGACAGTGGGTTAAAAAGAATTCAATTTGGGTCTCCAGGTTGCACAGGTCATGGGCTTTTTTCAACTCTCTCCCCCAATTTTTCTGGCAAAACTGGACCATTAGCATTAGAGAGTTTGCGGCAGCCACCAGAAGCCACCCGGTGGCTGATCAGGCATGCGGTACCGGTGGCTGTGGCTGATCTGTTGGCTGGCATGGTGCTGCTGCATGTACCTTCTTGCACCGGTGCACCATACAGAGAGCCATTCTGGAGTCCAGAATGCGCTTAACGACACTCCTCAAACTCATTGTGAAGAAATGGGAGATGTTCTAGTTTCGAACAGCACTGTCTTGTTTCACTGTTCTCGCACACATGTATTGCAGAGGGATGCTAGTTACTGTGTCAAAGAAACAAAGGTGGAGTTGTGCAACATCATACATTCGGCCACCAGATCAGCCACATCCACCGGTACCGCATGCCTGATCAGCCACCGGGTGGCTTCCGGTGGCTGCCGCAAACTCTCTAATATAGTCCTCAAATTTTACTATGGTTTTCAATTCTCGCCATCTGTTTCTCCTCTCTCTATCTTGCTAGGTCAGGCCTCAATATCCCTGGAACTCAACATAAGGTAACATCGAGTCGTAGCAATATGTAGGATCACGCCTTGGTGAGTATGGTCCTTTGCTCCCATGCTGGTACCGGTTTGCACTGAACACCACTATGCAGATCTCGGGCCTCGCAGACGCCGGTGTGTGTAGATGTAACTCATTAAGTTGATGCTACTTTCGGGCTGCTTGTTCACTTTTGGGCTCCTTGTCCTACACTGATTTTGCAGATTAGTTGACATGCAGAGTTGACCTGCTCATCGGTGACAACGACGGGTTTAACTTTGGTGAGACCACACCACGTTTGTTGATGTGCTCTCCTCACATTCTCTTCAGATTTGCTTCGCAGACTCATAGAATCATAGTTGATAGTTGACCATCTTGTCGGGCCTTTACTAAAAACGCAACTCCGTGAGTCAACACCACTTCTGCTTGCTCTTCGTGGCATGCGAACATTTGCTTCAGATATTTATAGTCACTCAAGCATGCACAGTAGTCGCATCGACGTCGCTCGAAATCTGGCCCATCATTTTTGGACTGTCATTGATGTGGTTCACATCATCCTAATGGGCTGAGCAGTGGGATGAACGGAGTAAACCCGGAGGTGGATCCCATATGGACTTGGGTTCACTCGCCCAACGTAAGCTGGTCGATATACTGACCGAGCGAAATTTGGACCACATTACATGCCAATTTTCTGCATTTTTCTACCACATTCATTTCACGATATATTTTTCAATAATTAGACTGAGGCTCTTTCTAATGCGAAAACTTCGAGGAACTAGACCGAGTTGATTTTTCAATATGAGATGAAGTAGGTGCTTAGTGAGCCATTAAATGGTCATTTCAATGCATTTTATTGTACTTTTTGTGAAAAATGGGGGCTGCAACAGAGGTCAAGAGAGCAAATAGGTCTGCAAGAACAGATGTCACACTAACTGAATTGAATATCGCTTGATATCCGGCTTCAGGCGGAGAAGGGGAGCGGATGAAATTGGATCCAGGAAGGTGGATCAATTTAGTCTGGGCCGTCAATGGAATGTCCTGTGTTTGAATAGGTTACTTCCTCATGCGCCACTTGTTGTGTGGATGTAACAATATACACTGAGATGGTGGCCCATTGTGGTGACCCCGGATTCGGATTTCGGAAGCGCCCATTGTGATCAATTTTTTTTTCAAAGTTCTAAGAAACTACATACCATACAGATCATGTATGTTTCATCCATACTGTTAGTGGGCTCTGCCACAATTGCCACAATGGCGCACCATAGTTGTTATTTACTTGGCGGTAGCAGGCTGTGCCGCTTGTCGGCCTTACCCGCTTTATAAATATCTGAGCCATATTGCGTGTCGTGACGCAGCGGTAAGTGCCGAGTATTCAGCTTCAGCAGTGCCGAGAGCAACAGTTGGTTGCTTCTTGGAATGCCAAGCTATGGGGCCTCCAGCAAGGAGGTAAACATATCCAGAGACTGATTTGCTGTTGTCTGGATTCGATGCAAAGTCGGTGTCGCCATACGCGCCGTAGTGGTTGAAGAGAGAGGATGAATATTATCGGACCGAAAGTCCGGACCTCCGTAAGTGATCCGCTTGTCGCGTGTCCCCTTTAGGTAACGGAATATTCTCTTCATCGCCGTCCAATGTGTTGGACTGGGGCTGCTGGTGTACGTGCCGACTCGGGCGACTGCGTACGCGATATCCGGGCGACTAATAGTGGCTGGCCAGATCAGTGAGCCCATGCATTCAGTAAAACTGTGGCCTCACCTCATCGGTTGTCTTCCCTTCAAGATTGCTCTTCTCCAGGACGACATTCAGGTCCATAGGTGTCTTTACGGGCGACATTTGGTCGTAACCAAAACGTTTCAAGACATCGTCAATATAATGCTCTTGCGAGATCTGGATAGTCTTCGCAGCGTGGTCGCGGTATAAGACGAATAAAGCCATGCTTGGTGAGTATCCCATGCAGCTTTCTATTCCATTCCTTACCTGACTGCTTTAGGCCATAGAGAGTCTTTCTCAGACGGCATTTCCGTCCTGAGCCATCGTCAAAACCAGGAGGTTGTTCCATGAACACCTCTTCTTGCAAGTCTCCATTGAGGTAAGCCCCTTTGACATCCAACTGCTTCATCTCAAGATCTTTCACAGCTGCTATCGCTAAAAGGGCTCGGAGGGACTCGAGACGGACGACTGGGGAGAATGTGTCGAAGTAATCGATGCCGGGGACTTGTGAGTAACCTTTCGCTACAAGTCTCGCTTTATAGCGGACAATTTCCCCTTGCTGACCTTTTTTGAGGTCAAATCAACGGGCTTTCGTTCTACAGGGCAATCCTCGAGCTCCCATGTACCCATTGTTGCCAGGTTCTCCAGTTCGGCATTAATGGCCTGCTCCCATTGCGGCCATTCGGGCGATACTTTCGCCTCTGCAATGCTCCGGGGAATATTTGGTTTCCCCGGGTCGAGTTCTCCGGTGTTGGCCATGTACGCGAAGTTTGCCATTGCATCATTGCTGCTGGCCTCTTCCGTATCTGCCATGTCTTGTGCGGGTGTGTTGTCCTGATGGATGCAGCCTGCCTTCGGCCTTCTCGTGTTGGGATTTCCGAGTTGAAAGTAGTTGTGGTCTGCAACGGTACGTGTAAGTCTGCGGAGTGGGATTGGGTTGAGCTGATTTGGTTTAGGATCATGTTCTGTGTTTGTCCGCAGTGTCGATGGTGCTGAAGACGATGGTACGGGTGCTGATGAAAGTGCAGGTACGTTCTGCGTCTGTTTTGGCACCGGCTGATTTATTGACTTAGCTGATGTGCCTTGCGCATTCCCGTTTTTCTCCCCCACGGATGGCACATCAAACTCAATCTCATTGAGTTTAACAGCGGGGTCGGTGAATCGATAGTTGCGGGAAATTTCGACACAGTGGGTTTTGGTTTCGTAGTATCGTACTGCCTTAGGTCCGTCATAATAGCCACAAAAAATATATGCTTGATTGCCCGTTCTTCTAGCTTTGATAAGGTTTCGACGTCCTCGCGAAAGATCCAGATGGGTGCTCCAAACTCCTGAAAATGTGAGACATCCAGTTTCTCCTTTGTGAATACCGCATGTGGTGTCTTACCGTCCGGTAGGGCCTTTGTCGGTGACCGATTTCGGATATGGGGCAGCGTGTGTCATGGCGAATTCCCACAAACTTTTGGGTAAATTTCGCTCTGTCAACATTGCTCTCGCCAACTCGATGAAACGCTACACATAAGTGTAGCAGTGAAATCAAATACAAGAGCGAGACAAAGTCAAGCTCCAATACATCCAATCTCAACCACCAACAACTCAAATGCTTTGTTATGTGTGTTCGGGGCAGTGGGTCAGGTGTATTGACCCTCAATCTCAACAAGAAAAGATCCCTCCGAAAACCTTATCCAATACACAACACTTATAGTGTGAGTTAGAGCCACAAAACCAATTTATTTCCAAGTGTATCCTAATGTATCCAAAAGGAATACCCTAGTTACTAACCACAAGAACCACTGTTGGACTTTTACAAAGGTAGGAAGAGGAGGACCGGCTCAAGCACAAGGTGATTCCAAGTCACAGCAAGACTGGCTCAACACAAGGCAATTCCAAGTCCTACCAAGACTGGCTCAAGCACAAGTGGAATCCAAGTCGTTACAGACTGGCTCAAGCACAAGGTGATTCCAGGTCAGTACACTCAATAGCTGGTGCCAACAAGTGGGAGTGGGATTCACTATTGTATCTAATTTACATGCGGGTTTAAATACTATACTTTGCACAGCCTTGTGATAAATGGAAATATAAAGATCCACCCAAAACTCCGAATGTTCTCTGTGTGTGACTGTAAATTCTAAGCGCATTAGTCAGTCTATTCGGTCCCACAAAAATTCCGAGTGTCTCCAAGCCAAATCGAGTTATTCCCCAAGGAATAACACAGCCTTTTGAATTGTGTCATATATCTCCATGACAATTGTGACTCATTAGGACTCAGAAGACAGTGCCCAAGGCCATTCTAGATGATGCCTGGATATCCACAATGGTGCTCAGCTGTCTTCGACCTAGGAAAGCCCACAAAAGCCCAGAGAATTCCCACAGTTTACCAAATGAGGTAAGTTAGTACCTGCATTGAATGTATCCTCTTCCAATTATGCCCGAAAGCGAACCAAGGGTTATCCTTTCGTCCTGTAAGTCATGCCGATGCCTGATGCCCGAGGTCATGCCCGAGGGATGCCCGATGTAGTCTCTCCTAGACAGACGCTTCAACAATATTTGACGTCGTACCTCCGTTTGTTGAAGTCTGTTAGTAAGCGCGGGGGTCCGATCAGAGTAAAAACCTTGTTACATAATCATCGGAGTTTGAATTTCCTTGTATTCTCGCCGTTTCGACAGCGCAAAGCATTTTTCTCATTTTCTTTCGGTGCAGACTCACTATTAGTGCATATCTGCGCTGATCTGCCTCTTAGGAATTGCCCGAGACATCCTTGAATTAGGGTTTCAGCACATGGCTCAAGACAACGTGACATAAATATGATGTTTACCCATCAACTTAACCTCTTCCACAGCAACGTCAAATGGTACTCAAAAAATCCAAATAAATTTAGGCAATCACAAAAGATGTCTATCATTATGATTATTCTGTTTCTGGGGTGCGCGACATGGAGCAATGGGCTCATTTCCTGATTATGTAATAAGCTTTGTACTCTGATCGGACACCTGAGCTTAAAACAGGACTATGCCCGATGCCCGAGGTCATGCCCGAGGGATGCCCGAGACAATGACTTCATCAACTCCAACAGTCTCACAGCCCTACACCTTCATGCCATATCGGCTTCCAAATTGCGGGCCGTCGGGAGAGAACGCTCCGAAGGTACTTATCTGTCCAGGTTCGGAATTCCGAAACTTTAAGGTGTGTGTTACAAGCTGGTCAGACTCCGATGTCTGCGTTTTGAAGCTCTCTTTTGGAGCCTCAAGGCCCTTGAATATACTGCGGTGAGTTCCACCGTGGCACCAGCTTGTTTTTATTTGGCCCAGCTGATATGGCCGGTTCCCACTGTCGAATCACCAGGGACTATTTCGCAACGATCCCTTCCCCGAATAGACATGCTTGCATTCGACTCATGGTGCGGTCCGCAGCTTCCATCGAGTTTTCTAATCAATTCAACGGAACCGCTCCAACCGGCGCTACCTTATAAATTGAGTTCCGCAAGTGTTAGATTTCACTCAACATACTTCGCCCTCCATGATTCAGATCCCACCTCTGGCCATCAGTAACTCGGTGTGGGCTTTCGCTGCCTTTTTGTTCCTATTCTATGGTCTTCAATGGAAGCGGAAACGTTCTCAACTTCCGTTGCCACCTGGCCCCAAGAAATTGCCTCTCGTAGGCAATCTATTCGACATTCCTGCAGAGCGGCAGTGGGAAACCTACCTCGAATGGAGCAAACAATTCAGTGGGTCGATTTTCGATGAATATCTACCCCCTCGTTAACTCGCATTTAGATTCGGATATCATTCATTTGAATGCCGCGGGGACATCTATAGTTGTCTTGTCCTCAATGGAAGCGGTTAAGGAGCTTTTCGAGAGACGATCTTCGTTATATTCTGATCGGTAAATTATTTTCTATGCCAGACTGTCATCGCTAACTTGCCTAGGCCATCTACACCAATGCTGACCGAGCTGATGGGGTGGGATTTTAGTATAGGTTTGTTTTCATCTTATCCGTTCAAGGCAAAGCTGATGCCTGATTCCCTGAATATTCACCAGGATTCATGAAATATGGTACGCTTCAACAATTTTGCACATGATCACTGCGAACCATTTTTCGTCTCATACCAGGTGATCGATGGTCGGTATTGCGCCATCCGCGTCCAACTTGGCCACTGATGAAGTTACAGGCGTGGCCACCGAAAAATGTTGCACGAGGCCTTCAATGTTGGGGCAGTAAAGCAGTTTCAACCTCAAGAACTGGCGGCAACCCATGAACTGCTTCGCCGGATTCTTGAGGATCCCCATGACTTGATGAAGCATTTTAGGCAGTAAAGAACTCGACATCTCTCTTTTGACAACTTTCTCATGAACCTAATAGCATGATCGGAGCGCTCGTGATGGACATCACTTACGGAATCCGAGTTCGCTCCTGTGACGATCCCTATATCGATATAGCCAAAGAAGCCATGCACGGGCTCTCAGTTGCGAGTATTCCTGGAGCCTTTCTTGTTGTAGGTCCATCGGTGTCTCTCTAGATGCAAATACTGACAATAAATCGTTAGGACACTATTCATGCGTTGAAATATGTGCCGGACTGGGTGCCTGGTGCCGAATTTAAGCGCAGGGCTAAACAATGGAAGAAAGTCACACGAGATCTACTCAACATCCCATTTTCTGAGACTAAACGACACATCGTGCGGCTTATTCCTGACCTCTTACAAAATCTGGCTAATAATTCTTGATGCAGAGCGAGGGAACCGCTGCAATGTCATTCACATCGTTGCACCTGCGTACTTTGGACGACTTCACAGGTGGCCAAAGAGAAGAAAGGGAAGCGCTCGTTAAAGCAGCAGCAGCGAACATGTACGCTGCAGGATCTGATACCACCGTTTCAGCGTTAGGAACTTTTATCCTGGGCATGCTCATGAATCCTGAGGCTCAGAAGAAGGCTCAGGCGGAAATCGACTCGGTTGTTGGCGTGGGTCACCTCCCTGGTTTTGCGGACGAAGCGTTATTACCGTACGTTTCCGCGATTGTGAAAGAGGCCCTTCGATGGAGGAACGTTACGCCAATGGGTTCGTCATCTGTCTCCAATTGATGGCCTTTCTGAGTCAACAATTTTAGCGGTCCCGCATTATCTTGCTGTTGATGATGAGTATCAGGGTTACACCATCCCAGCTGGCTCCATTGTGATCGGCAACGCATGGTTCGTCATCGTTTGAGAGCAGCTGTTAAGCATTCCTCATGCGTTTTCTCGTTTCAGGGCAATACTCCACGACGAAGTCGGTCTCCGCCTTTTTACTTTCTCTGCTCACATCCAACTTGGAATAGACTATGTATCCAGACCCAGAATTATTCAAACCGGAACGCTTCCTACTTGACGGAAAGCTCAATCCGGCCATAAGAGACCCGGAGACGGCTGCCTTTGGGTTCGGAAGGAGGTGAGCGACCCTGACCAACCTCGAGCACTGAAGAGGACTGACACACAGATAAATTAGGATATGTCCCGGAAGACACATGGCTTCATCCTCCCTCTGGATCATGGTTGCGTCCATTCTGTCCACCTTAAACATAAACAAAGTCGTTGACAAGAACGGGAATGTGGTCGAGCCATCGTATGAGTATTTTCCGGGAATGGTATCGTGCGTCTGGAGATTTATCTCAAGTAGAAGTGCTGACTAAAATGCAGGGCACCTCTCCCTTTCGAATGTGCCATCACCCCACGATCGCGGCAGTCGGCTGAGGTTATTCAAGCCACTAAGGGCTAGACAGTAGTTTGCAGCTCCGAGAGCAGGTAGGGCCTATACTGTATAACTTCATTCAATTCGACAGGGGGTGTGACGCGTGATAGTTTGAACCAATTCGTCACCTCGTCGGAAGGTTCGCCTTCGATGTTTTGAAAAATTTTGATGCCAGCCCAATGCTACTTGTGAACGATCCGGCGGCGGAGACTTGACGCTGTGCTTGTTGGATACTGGAGAGTCACTGGCTGGCCTCCCGTTTTATTTATTTTATTTTCCGCCGACTTTGCTACTCGGTTTGACTTGGGGATGTCCAAGCACGGTTTTCGGTTATGATGCTTTCATGTGCCTTTCTCAGCTGTGGACCTTAATTGGCAGTTGAACACGCTGTTTCATCAGTTGTGGACCTTCCGTGGAAGTTTAACACACTGGTTGTAGGCCCAGGAGGAGGGATCACGCATCTCCTCACACAGACTGGTTCAAGACGTGTCTTGAATTTACATGCTTGCACACGTAATTTCAGATGGTGCCCTCATGCTCCGCATGAACTCACCTGTGCATTTTATTGCACATAAAATTGCACTTGCCGTGCAAAGGGACAGTCATGCGACAACTTTCTGCGCAACTGGTGGACTCTGGAGGTTTGCACCTGGGAAGGGGAAACTCTTTCTGCACACCAACTACCCAGTTGGTGGTCAGGTCCCACAGGGTTGTATTCAGAGGTCCAGCCCATTCGTGCCAGTCTGTTAGTGTCTTGTGTGAATGACCCTCTGGAATTGGTTTGTGTTCAGTTGGGATCTTGTGGGTTTCTGTAAGGATAACCACCCATACAGTACCACATGTATACCTTCTGTAAACTTGTTGTTCAGACATTTGGACCAATAAATCCCCCCCCCCCCAGCCCCATAAATGAGCATGCCAACAAGGGCCAAAAACTCGTCAGAGCCTCAGATCGTTTTCAGACGATACTGGTACTTCATATATTGGTTTCTGACCATTTTCACGCTCGTTTGGACGTCTGCACTCCTTAAATCCACTTGTGCATGCTTATGCCATGATTTCGCTTGATTTCGGTCAATTTTTTTGGCTGGAAACTTGGAATCCGCGACGGCAATATGTCGAAAATGGGTTTCGCAACTAAATTTTCACCTACCAGATTATTTTTCCGAATTTTTGAGTCATTTTCTGGGGCGACCGTGCAAAAAAACCATATTCGTCAACAGCCTTTGGTGACGTGTGATGTAAGGGTTCGCGTCGGCTCTCGGCGTCTGAGCCCGATTTAGCGCAGCACGCCGCGGGCTTGCGGCGCGGTTGCACAGTAGTTGCGGCAGCGGCGCAGCGCTGCCGCAGGCATCCAGTAGTTATTCGCAGTAGGCCGTAGTATTCCGTAGTTAGCTAGTTAGTATAAATAGCCAGTAGCTTACCTGTAGTAGGCATTCTTGTCAATGACGGAGCTTTACCAACTCAATATCTCAGTCTAAGTAAAACTCCCACCGACTTAAGGCTCCAACCGTTTTCATTTTCAAATGTTTAGAAACGTTTGTAAACGGATTAATAATCCTTTTAGTTTGCAGACCCTGGTAAATAGTAAACAAACGGTAAAAAACGGTTCAAACGGTAATTTTTTCGAAGTTTTGGTTGGTCTCATTCAAGAAGCTTTTGGGAACAATTCAAGCTGTGCTTGTGTAAGTTACATGAGTCATTTTTCCGCCTGATCCTAATGATGGCGCGTAGTAGCGCGTAGTTTTTTTTTTGGAGCATTTGGGATAACGAGACTTGGTCTGCAGAAGCATTCGAAGCTCATCCGCTGGGTATTAGCCAGTCAGTGCCAGTGAAATTTGTCCAGGAGGAAATGCCGTTACGCACATATATTTTAAACCAGTGTGGGACTCTGGCCCGAAAGTTTATCCTATCCCATTTCTATCCGTTATGGGCCATATACCCACTAAAACCCCCTCATGTGTCCAGTCGTCCGGCAATGAGTCTTCGTCCATAAGTAGGCCACTCCATGTATTTAAAATCAGTTGTTTTTTCAATGTGAGCGCTCCAAAACGAATTTGATCAGTCAATAGGCGGTCACGTTGCAAGACTGCATTGATAGCTTTCAACCATGGGTTATGAATGACTGATTTAGTGAGCACCCTGTCTGGGTTTTTAATCACTCGGTTCACACGCAGGTTCCATATATTATGCCATGCAACTGAGACAAGAATAGCAAATAGTCTCCCCTTCTGTGGGATGATGACCCCTTTGTCTGATTTAAATCTTACGAGGTTACATCCTAAAATCAGACCCCAGCTCAAAGTAGGCCATTGGTAATATTTTTTAGACCAAAGTTGCCGTGTAAGGTCCCAGATTAATTTTTGACCCGATACATCACATTCCAATGCAATATGTTCCAAAGTTTCAGGGACATCACAAGTATGGCATCGTCCATATATTTCAAGTGTCTCAATGTGGGACCAGAAATTATCCACCCTAAAAGTATTATGTATGCACTTCCAGAAGAATTCTCGCGTCAGGCGTTGGAGGGTTACAGATCGTATGGATTTCCAGATAGTTTCATCTGATGGTGTATAATTGGATACTTCCTGTACCGAGCACCGGATTCAATCCAGGTTTATAAAGGTAGAATTACGATGAGGTTTTGGGCGTAGCATTCGTATAACCTTGGTGAAAAATCTTTGAGAGCCTTGTGATAACAGTATTCCTGGGCACTCAAACATAAGGTCTATTTCAGTGTCAATTTCCACAGTACGGACGGGTTCATTCCTTAAAAATAATGCACGATTGTCAGAGACTTTCTTGAATTGAATGCGAGCTACCCGCTCATTCAACATTGCAAAGACAGCTCTCAGAAGTCGGAATTTTGGGTCTAATATGTTGTTCTCATATTTCTGTCTCTCCTTGATTATCACTTGCAACAAGTACTCTGAGGAGGTGCAGACCAGTAGTGGTACATTTGACTGAGTGTTCTGTAATATAAACAGTAGACCTCCCAATAATGCTAATGAAAATGTTAATGGTATTTCACGTCTATCGAAGGTTAATGACAGATTTTCGCTTCTCTGGGTAAGATCTGTCTCGGTCTTGACTATGACATTCAGACCAGAATCGAATTCGTCAGGTTTAAATACCTGCCCATTGCAGCGCTTTTCATAATTTTGCGGAAAACATAAAATCTTTCTGGCTGTTTGGACGTGTTTACATAGCCCTTAAATGAGTTCTGATCTGGCTTTGTCTGGCACTTTCGAGGGACTCCAGCTCATTAATTCGAGCAAATATGAATGTATTATGAATGTATTACCATTCTACAAGATTTGGAACATAGGGGAGGAAAGGGTTGGGAAAGGGGACACAATTCAAAGCCAAAATACACAACATATGGAAGATAATTTCCCTTCTCCTGTATGCACGTCGTTGGGACCACGTACCTTTATCCAACAGACCACACTGAATAAATCTACTGCCTAAGCTCCATTTCCCCTCCCCAGATGCGCGCACGATGGCCTCGCCATGGTACCTGTCAGCGCAGGGCCTCACTGCAGGGGTTACTGCGATGTGGGTGGCTGGGCGATACAAGAAGATAGGTAAAACACGGTAGATTGAGCTCTGGAGAATAGACTAGAATAGTGTAAAGACCTAACTACCTATCCTAGGATTATATATACTGCAAGGCGTAGTAACAACTACCGATCATCAAGGGGTCTGTTGGAAATGCAGTCGGTGGGTGTTGTGTGGTCCACCGGGTTATTGGAATGAATTTGGGGGGTGTAAAAGAGCAAATCATGACATTACCCCCTCCTTAGGGATGCTTCGTCTCGAGGCATCACGGCTTCTTTTTTCGCCTAGGGAGCGGGTTCTCCATTTTCCAGCCCCCTTTGCCGTTCAGGATCTCTCGAGGGGCCCACGGGTTCTTGTAATACTCCATTAGAGCGTCCTTGGCACCCATCAAGTGATGTCGGGGTTCCCAAGTGTACTCCTCCTTCGGGCAGCCTTCCCAGTGGATATAGTACCGTAGACTCCGGTTGTGCACTTTAATGTTGAGCACTTCCCCCACCTCATATAGGTCCACGCCGTCAACCACATCCGGTGGGGGCAGAGGGACTGCCTTCTGGTGTTCTGCTACCAGAGGTACCCATGGCTTCAAGAACACCGTGTTAAAGACGGGATGTACTTTCCAGGTGTCTGGCAGCTTGAGCTCGTACGAGAGAGATCCAACCTTTCGTACCACTTTGAAAGGCCTGTGTCACTTGTCGTCCAACTTTTTCATAGGTCGGTGGGTGGTCAGGTTTTTTCCCGACAGATACACCTCTCTCCGGGTTTATAACCGGGGTCTTCACCTCGTTTGCAGTCATAGAAGTGTTTCATCGTTTCCTGAGCTACGCGCATAGATGCGGCGGCTTCTTCTTGTACCACCTGCATTTGTTTGGTGAAGTTGTTGGCCTCTTCGGTCGGTACCTCGAGCCGTGGCTCTGTACCCTTCCACATGTGAAACCCCAGCATTGTATAGAACAGACTGAAGCCCGTCGTGGTGTGAACCTTGTCGTTATAGCTGAACTCTGCCAGGGAAAGCCAGTCTGCCCAATCGTCCTGCATAAAATTGGTGAACACCCGCAGGTACTGCTCTATCTCTTGGTTGACTCGTTCCGTCCGGCCGGCTGTCTGTGGGTGGTACACCGTCGACGCATTCGATTTCATGCCTAATAGTTTCAGCAGGTCTCACATGAAGTGGCCCACAAAAATCTGGCCACAATTGCTGATAACCACTTCTGGCAGTCCGTAGTCCTTCCAGACGTGGTCCCAATACAGGTGAGTGATTCCCTCGCCACTGATATGTTCCGTGCAGGGAAGAACCTGGATGGCCTTGCTGAGATGTCCACGATTACTGCGATCGAAGCGAATCTGTTGCTCTCTGGCAATTTAACAATCAGGTCAATCGAGATAAACTGCCAGGGCCGTTCAGCCACAGCATTTGGGTGCAATGGTCCTCAAGGCTTTGTGGGGAAGATCTTGGTGCGTTGGCAGGTAGAGCAGGCCACCACATACTTCTTGGTCTCCTTCAGGACTGTAGGCCAATAGTAGTTGTGAGTAATTAACTCCACTGTCCGGTATTGACCAGGATGTCCAGCGAGGTAATTGTTTTGATGTGCTTTAAGAATCCGGTGTCTTAGCATCTCGTCAGGGGGCACGTAAATCAGCCCGTCCTTTGTTAAGAACCTGTCGTGTTCTTCCCACCTGCTGTCATCTTTCCCGAATGCCTCCTTCACGCCGGCTTCCCACAGATCTTTCTTCTGTTTGATTTCCTCCATGAGCCTATCACCCGGTGTGTTGTCGAGTACTGCAGGCATAGCCCGCAAGAACTCCACCCCACTCTGGGTTAGTCGTGAAGAGCGCCTCTGGCAACAGCACCATGTTCGAGTTATCGTGCTCCCTGCGCTCGTGCCCCCCTCATCAGGACAACGTGTCTGTCTTGGTGTGTTGTTTCCCGGGTTTGTGCACTAGAGTGAAATTGTACTCACTCAGCTCTAGTGACCATCTAGCTTGTCGTTGATTCAGCTTCTTGGTGGTGATGAAATACTCCAGATTCTTACGATCTGTCCATATCTCGAATCTTCGTTGGCTTCCCTGCAAGAAGTGTCGCCATTCGTACAGGGCGCACATCACTGCCAACATCTCCTTGTCGTGTATATCATATTTGTATTCCGTGTTGCTTAGGCCTTTTGACAGGAACGCGATGGGCACCCATACCCCAGCTTGGCATTGAGTCAGACAAGCCCCAGTAGCGAAGTCAGAAGAATCCGCTTCAACCCTCCACTCCCCATCATTGGTAGGGAAGTGAAGAACGGGTTTGGAGGTCACCGCGTCGATCAACCGTCGGAAAGCCATGTTCTCCTCTGTACCCCATCTCCATCGTGTATCTTTCCGGGTGAGGCAGGTTAACGGCTTCACGTGGTTGCCGAATCCCTTTGTGAATCGGCAGTAGAAGTTCAGGAAGCCCAGGAAACTCTGGACGTCTTTGACGGTCTTGGGAGTAACCCACTCCTGCACTCCTACCACATTCACAGGGTCCATCTGAATCTTCCCATCTCTGATGATTACCCCCAGGTATTCCACCTCTCGTTGTTCAAACTCACATTTCTCGTGTTTGAGGGACAGATCATTGTCTTTCAACACCTGCAGCACCTTGTGCACCGTCGCCCAATGATCCTCCAAGTTATCCGAGTAGATGAGGATGTCGTCCAGGTACACAATAACCTGGCCTTTGGCAATCTGCCTCTCGAAGATTTTGTTCATCATCAATTGGAAGGTCACAGGCGAGTTAGTGAGTCCGAAGAACATCACCAGTGGCTCCCATAGCCCTTGGTTGGTCATAAAGGCGGCCTTCTCTTCGTAGCCCCATCAAACGTCCAATTTAGTGAACCAGGTTGCCTTTCTGAGCATATGCATGATCTCCGAGATCAGCGGGATCGGGTAACAGTTTCTGATGGTAAGTTCGTTCAACTTTCAGTAGTCTTGAACAGGGCGTAACTTCCCGTCTTTCTTCTTCACAAAGAAGAACGGTGATACCCAAGGCGATTTGGAGGGTCTAATGCGACCAGTCTCCAGGTGTTCTTTAATAGAGAGCTTGGGCAAAAGCCGCACGAGCCGCATGCAGCTTTTTTGCATTGTGCAAAGCCGCATGGCAAATTTGAAATGTGAGACATGTCAATCAACTATTTCAATGTAAGCTTACCTGAGGTGAAGGAGAGGTGCTGTGGGGAGAAGGAACATCCTCGGCATGGCCTCTGCTGCACGGCAGACGTGAGAGTGTGGGGAAAGGAAGTGGAGCTTGAGTGATACCCTCGTGATGCGTAAAAAATGCGGCCTCCCACAGTTGCACATCCAACAAATAGCACTCTCAGGAGTGGAATATGGGATTCAAGGGGCATTGGATGGTATTTAGCAAGACAAGAACAGCGAACAAAAACCCGCGGCTTTGCGCAATGCACAAAAGCCACGTGCGGCTCGTGCGGCTTTTGCGCAAGCTCTCTAATAAATGTGTCTAACTTGCATTGCTCTGCTGGTTTTAGCGGGATATTGCAATGTCACACTTGAAAAATGTTTTATATGAAGTAAAAATAATGTTCAAAAGAAATTGGGTCGACAATCTGAATGAAACATGTCACAATTGGTCATGCTGTCACAAACCATCACGCCTAGGTAACCGGGTACCAAAAATTCCGGAAACCCCCGAGTCTAAGTCACTCAAGAAGAGTCAATGGAAAAAACATGACTCAGAAGAGTCAACGAGGAAGAATGACTCGGAAGGAGTCATCCTGGGAAGAGTCATGAAAGGATGACTCAGCTTGAAAAGAGGTATAAAAGGAGGAGTTTTCCAGTAGTTAAAGCAGTAGATTCCCCCTCTGTACTTTCAGGTAGTCAACAATAAATTTCTTACGCTTACTAATACGAGTGCTTGAGATTCTGAGTTTGATAAGATTAGTTTACTACGTTCTAACTGACGTGTCACAACTGATCCTCAAGCCAGCGGACCAGGCCATTGTGACCATCACCAGATTCCACTGACTAAGCAGAGTTTCCGAAACCAGCAACACTACACTGATATCCTTAAAAGGGAAGTTTGTTGGAACACAAACGGACACTTGGTTATCTTTCGAATAACATCATTTCCAAAGTAACTAAGGGAAAAAAAAAATTGTCCACACATAATTGGAGCCCACTGCGAGGGGGAAAATACAGTTCCAACTTCCTACACCTCCTTATTTTGGAATCACTGAATTACCAATAACCGCCTGAACCGCTAGCATCCCGATATTATCCAACCGCACCGAAGTACCGACAGATATACAGACAGAACATGGCACCGATACACGTTTTCCAAGACAACGATGAGTGAAGAAACTATGAAAGATCATTCAGATTTGAGGATGAACGACGGGAGTTCGAAGCCAAGCATGGAGTACCAGTTGGACCTTTTTCAGAACCAGAAGACTTACTGGGAATAGATTCCACCAATCCATTCATGGGCAAAAGAAAGGCACGAAAGACCAGTTACCATCAATGAGGGCTAAGGTATCCGGAAGAAGAAGGGTACCCATCCTCAGAATCCTCAGTGAGTATTTCTTCCCCCAACTCACGCATGAGTGCCCCTGCTCCCCCTTTCTTCAGCGCACCACTCCGTACGACGTATGATCTACCAGTTTGGGGAGCTAAAGACACACCTAAAATGTTTTATGGGAAGTACACAGACATTCAGTTATTCTTGGACCATTACGAGCACCTGCTAAACAAATGTTGGATCTTCAGTGACCAAGAAAGGTGCGAGAACTTGTTGATGTATTGTTCAATAGACATACAGAATGTCATCCAATCCATGGACAGTTTTGAATCTCACAAATGGTCTAAACTCAAACGAGATATCCTTAGGCAGTTTGACACAGATCGGGTGTTCCAGAAGTATAAACCAGCTGATGTGGAGCGCTTTGCAGCCAAGAAGCGAGATAAGGTATGTCACAATTTAACTCAGTGGCGGAGATATTCTGTAAAGTATAAAGTTATAGCTGGAGGGCTGCTACAAAAAGGGCATCTGACCCGAGAAGACTATAATGCATATTTCCTAATTGGAGTAAACCGTACCTTGAGGCAGATGTTGGAGATCAGACCTTGTTCAATGTCCCATCGGCATTATATACCGGGACTGGAATGGGGAGAGCCTCTCTCTCCATTCCCCGTTCTTCCACTATGCTTTCATTGATGAAGCCGCCCGTGGCACCACTGTTGATCAACCCGGTGATGGAGCAACCCTGCAGGTTGTTCAGTCCTTTGAGGGTCACTGGGATCAGCATTGAGCTTCCGTTCATAGCACGGATATAGGATGGGGGTTCTCGCAATGCGTCGAGTGCGTCCAGAGGGTACATTGTCATTAGTACCTCCCACAATTCGTCAATGACCTCAGCCTGTCTGTGGGGGTGAGTCCACCGATGGACTATGTCCCCTGCCTCAGCAGGATGTTCGTTAATCCAGGCTAACGTCCGTTCTGCGCTTCAAACGGGCAGTCTGTGCCATTCCACTTGCTCCCTTCGTTGTCCTCTCGGCTTGCGCCTCCTGGAGTGTAGAGAGGGACTAGCTCCTCTACTCCATACTGCTGTTGATTCGCTGTCATCGGAATCGTCTACATTGGTCGGCTCAGGTTCCACAGTGCATAATACTTCAAATGAATTGGGAAATGCAACTGGTACACTGGAGCATGGTATAGGTCGTAAGTGCGTAGACTTCACTCGTGACCAGCAGGAAAATCCTCCTGGTCTTGTTCATCCTTCAATGCTTCCGCATACATGGCCTGAAACTGCGGGTCCTGTACGAGACGGCAGGGACAGTTTCGCGCCAAGTGTCCTTCCTGCTTGCAATTGTAGCAGGTAGGGCACGGCAAAAGTCCTTTCCCTTTGCTGTCCACACGGTCTATGTCCATAGGGACCGGGGTGGTAGCCACGGTGGCGGAGGGTGTGGGGGTGCCAACTGGGTTATTCCCAAAATGGGTAACCAGGTTATTGCCCTGACCTTTTCCACTCGGTCTTGCGCAAGTTCCCAGCGCTGTTCGAAGGGAAGTAGGAGGAGTGCATCTTTGGGGCAGAGACCGTGTTCCCCCCATCTCGCAGGCTGCCCTCCATAACCCAGAATGCCCGGTTCAGCCCATCATGCTTGATAACTTGCTTCTTCCAGCCTTTGTAGTCCACGGGCAGGTCCAACTGACTGTAGACCGCCCTAACCACCTTATCATTGATGCCGTGCTTGAGCAGTCGGATGAGGGTGACCTCGTTGTACGCCGCCATCTTGTTAAGAGAGTTGAGCACTGATAAGCAGTGAATGAACACACCTATGAAAATGCTATATTTTTCGCTTTTCAAATGTGTAATTCATTCCTATTGTATCATTTACTAGAGGCAGTACTAAGAACCCGAAGTAGCTGGCCTGTGGCCAGCATCACAAGAGCAACAGGACAACACCCTGGTGGAAGTCAGAGGTGTTTCTGACATGGTCTCGCTCCGAAACATGTAGGAGAATGTGTAGCCCAACCAAACCAGAGGGTGTTTCGTTGGTATCGGTAGTTTCGGTAGTTTCGACAACCGAAACCTCGAGGACCAAAGTAACGAGCGACTATATGATTATCTATTTGGTAGTATCGACGTGTTCACGTCGATCCAGATGATGTGAGGGACACGGAGGCGGTGTTTTGGTTGTAACCGAGGTATCGGTTACTTGGCAACGGACATCAGAGTGGGATAGTAAGCGAAGGGGACCCATGATTGTCGATGCTGGAGTTCCCAGGAATTCCCCTTTGGGTGATAGGAGCGTTCTGGAGTATCCATCCTGAATCCACACTCGAAGTGGGGTATCATTCAAAGCCTACATGGCTGGAGACTCTAGTTTCCATGAAAACCTTCGAGGGATACTCTCAAAAAGCAAGTTACATTGCAAAAGGATTACATGGTGGTTGATGTCTAAGCTGCCATCAATCCACCATGTGCAGAATCTTACCAAGGAATGGTCGGAATATACCCGGAATGGTGTGCTCAGTGCCCCCAACCAATAGGACGCATTATATTTTAATTGCCAAGACAGATACACAGATTGCGAGGCAGATAAATGGACCTTTTACTTAATTCTTTCATTGTCATAGCCATATTTTGGATTGTATAAGTAGCTAGAGGTGTCTAGGGTTGAGGACGGAGTTTTCCCCAACTAGTGAGCCTAGCTTACACCCAAGGGAAACTTTTAGTCGATCTTCGGACACCTACCAACATCAGTTTGTAGGAGTTGGAATATCACAGTTTGTTGGATTGTATAAAAACGTCTGAGCGTGGCTCTTGAATCATATTGAATCGTTGGAATCATATTGAATCGCTGGCCTTGGGTCTTGAATCGTATTGAATTGTTGGGAATCATATTGAATTGCTGGCCTTGGGTCTTGAATCGTATAGAATCGCTGGTCTTGGACCTTGAATCGTTGGGAATCGTTTGGGAATCGTCTGTCTTGTTGTCTTGTTGTCTGGAACCACCACCATCTTTGTTAAACTTTGCGGAACTTTCAGTTTCGCTTTGGAATATTGGTGCACCTCACGGTTCCCTTCATTCCAATAAACTATATCTGTGTTGTTTGCATTGGAAACTCCAGAATCCTTTTGGATCCTTAGTTTCCATCGTCCTAGTCGGTCATAACCGACTCAAGTCTTGGTGTCCGAAACAGATATCCTTTGGATCTCTTAGTTTCGTACATAACAAATGCTTGCTACGTCTTACAACGACTTCTTGAATTAAACTTTCTCCCGATCAACCTTTACAAGGCTCTGAATCAGGACTGACACTCGTCTGGTACCTCTGGAACAAATGTTACACTGCTGTGATGATGACTGTGCCTCTGCTAGGTGCCGATAGGTGGTGGTGGTAAGGGCAAGTAGAGAGTGTTCATCCTTGGGGAGATAATGGTGTTGCTGTGCGAGACTGTGGTGGTAGTAAAATGTGTGTGGTTTATTTAGAGGATTTTGATACGCCCTAGAGAATATCTGGTCGTACGGTTCGCTATTCTAATGTACGGAGGAGAATCCGCCCAAAGTCTAGCCTTCCCTGAATTTTGTAACACGTCCCGTTCTACAATCCTGTCAAGGAGCGGACGACTGTTTAGATGCGATGCGGTTTCCGTTGTTATAAACGCTATGGGGCCATTCTTGGTTCTTTTGTATACAGCTACCCTTGGTCCTCCGACCTCTTCTAGGGTGCTTCATGTGCTGGGAGGCCCTAAACTTGTTTTCAACAACTCCGCTCCCATCTGCCGTTCCGTTCTTTCCAAGTCCGTTCCCTACTAAATTCTCTACAAATCGTCTTCTTCTTTCCGTTCGCAAGTTCTAACGAGCGGAGTCGGCTTCTTGAGAGCTGCGATGAAGGTCAATACCCGTTCCGTTCGATGTGAGCGGTCGGGGAGTTATACAACTCGAGCTCGAGCAATGACTGGCATGGTGCTCGAGATCGCTGTTATGAGGAGCGGTCCGTACAGCGCGGACAATCCAAGGGCGGCGGTTCGATGTTCTGCCAGGCGCAGCCCTGGAGACCTTTGTTTTCGTAGTCGGCGTACCCTGGTGAGCGGTACTTGCGTATCACTTAAGATGCGCTGGTAGTTTTAGATGGGAAAATTAGATGTCTTTATTCGTAGCAGCGTCTCGTATTTATAGGAAATCAACCCTCTAGCACTGCCTCCTACACGTTCCTCTTGTCCTTCTCCGACTCATCGCATTCCGTTCCCTAAATTGGGAGCGCCACATGCTCCTTTGACTGGTTCCATCTGTCTTTGTGACTCGAAAGAGGTTCCCGCTCCGTTCCTGAGCTGCGCGTGGGAAACCCGCTCGACGAACGCATGGCGCTCCAGTTTCCGCTCTCAATTCTTCATTCCTGGAAGCTGTGCGCGAATTCTCCGCTCGCCGAACGCGTGCTCCTTCAGTCGGGAAGTATCTCCGCTCTCAACTCCCTGTTCCTGGAGGCTATGTGCGAGATTTCCGCTCTTTTGGACACATGCTCCTTGTGTCGGGAACGATTTCCGCTCCTAGTTCCACATTCCAGATCCTATGCGCGAGTTTTCCGTTCCTTAGATCTCGTCTTGGTCGGCCATTCTTCCCTGATCTTATTCTCCTTATTCGTTTTGTTGGTCCTCCTCCCGACTTGAAGGCCGCTCCACGAGCTTCATAACCATATCCTACTCGATTTTATTTCGTTCGGCACCTGGCTCGGCTTCGCCGGCGAAGCCGAGGGAGGCGAGGCGGAGGTGAGGCGAGGCAGAGGTGAGCGCGAGGCGGAGGTGAAGCGCGAGCGGAAAAACCAAGGGGGCGCGTAAAGTCGCAAAGTCGGGCGTGCAGAGTCGCAAAGTCGGGCGCGCAGCGGGAAAACACAGGGCGGGGCACAGAGAACAAAAGGCGGCACACATGTGCGGGGAGAAACGGAAGGGTGCACAGACTTTGGAAAGTCCGCGAGCGGCCATTGTCTGCCAATCGTATTTTACGTGCGCGCCGTTCGCTTTCTTTCTTGGGTGTGCGTTTTAAGTTGGCGATCGCAGAGTCGGCGAGCGGCGTTGCAGATAATCAATATTTTACGCACGCCATTCGCTTTCTTTCTTGGGTGTGCGTTTAAGTTGGCGATCGCGAAGTCGGCGAGCGGCGTTGCAGATCATCAATATTTTACGTGTGCTGTTTCTTTCAGTTGGCGATTGCAAAGTCGGCGAGCGGCGTTGCAGATAATCAATATTCGCGTGCCGTTCCGCTTTCTCTCTTGGGCGTTCGTCTCTGATTGGGTTTGCTGTAGTGCGTGCGGGGTCGGGATCCGTTTTATGTGAGTGCAATGTGTAAGGCGTCGGATCGGGAGTGTGCTCTATCCTTATTTGGCGAAGCCGTTTCCGCTTCGTATGTGCCGTTCCAGAGCGATCACAAAGTGATGGCTCACACCGCACTTGCTGCATACTATTGGTTGTTTGGGATTAGATTCGTCTGTTCCATCTGATTCTTTGGTTGTAGTATTTTGTTTTGGCTGTTTCTGTTAGTTTCCATCCTAGGTTCAGAGCTCACTTATCAGCACCGTGAAGTATTCCATGGCCGTACTCTTGCCCTGGCAGAACTTTTCCATCTTCACTTGAGCGATCTCGATTTGTGCACCGCCCTTGAACACTTCAAGGACTGCGAGGCAGAAGTCCGCCCAGGTGGAGTATGATCCCGTTGCATCCTGGGTCTGCATGGCCAACACAACATTGTTGGCCCACTGGGAGGCAGATCCATCCTTCATATAGGAGAGTGTCATGATTTGCTCTTTTCTCACACCCCAAATTCATGCCAATAACCCGGCGACTACGCAGACATTCACCGGGTTATACCTCGGGATGCACCTATCGATTCCCTTCCTCTACCCCGTCCGTTTCTCATCCGACACCATGCTCCAAAACCCCTCGATCGCCCTCATCCCTGATCGGGTTATTTCACCTCGATCATTTGCAAACCTCGATCGTATTTCAACCCGATCGCATTTCAACCGCGATCGTATTTCAACGATGCGACCGTTATTTCCAACGGACTCCTTGGTGACCGGTAGTCATTACTACGACTTGCAGTATATAACCCTAGGATAGGTAGTTAGGCTCTTTACACTATTCTAGTCTATTCTCCAGAGCTCAATCTACCGCGTTTTACCTTTCTTCTTGTATCGCCCAGTCGCCCACGTCGCAGTAACCCCTGCAGTGAGGCCCTGTGCTGACAAAAGAATAGTGTCAACCTACCGACGACTCGACTGGACGATACGATGAACAACAACGAATTTACCATGCCGGACCCCGGGGTCTTCGAGATCCAGCCCGAGGACCAGCGCTCGGCGCTCTTGTACCAGCAGGCCCTCAAGTCCCATAACGAGGCCCGCACGCTCCACGAGACCCTTGCTGGACTCCAGGCTCAGCTAGGGGATGCTCGCGCCCAACTGCTACAAGCCGGGGACGAAAGGATCGAGCAGAACAAGCTGCTGAGGGAGGCCATGAGTGCGCTCCGCGACGCGGCCATTGACCGCCGCCCCTCTCTCGGGACGTCTGGGGAGGTCAAGGTCAATACCAAGCAGCCCCGGGTTGCTGCCCCGTGTACGTTCAACGGGGATTCCGAGCAGGTGGACCAGTTCCTGGCGGATTGCTGGCTGAACTTTAACGGCAACACCGCCTACGCCACGGACAGCACGAAGATTACCTTCGCACTCTCCTACATGAAGGACGGCTCTGCCTCGCAATGGGCCAACAACGTCGTGTTGGCCATGCAGACCCAGGATGCGACCGGATCGTATTCCACCTGGGCGGACTTCCGCCTCGCAGTCCTTGAAGCGTTCAAGGGCGGTGCGCAAGTCGAGATTGCTCAAGCGAAGATGGAGAAACTCCGCCAAGGCAAAAGCACGGCCACGGAATATTTCACCGTGCTCGACTCCCTTAACAAGACGGCGGCGTACGACGAAGTCACCCTCATCCGATTGCTCAAGCACGGCATCGATGACAAGGTGGTCAGGGCGGTCTATAGTCAGTCAGACCTGCCTGTGGACTACAAAGGCTGGAAGAAGCAAGTTATCAAACACGATGGGCTGAACCGGGCATTCCGGGTTATGGAGGGCAGCCTTCGGGATGGGGGGAACACGGTTCCCGCCCCAAAGATGCACTCCTCCTACTTCCCTTCAAACAACCCCGGGAACGTGCGCAAGACCGAGTGGAAAGGTCAGGGGAATAACCCGGTCACCCATTTTGGGAACAACCCGGTTAGCAGCCCCGCGCCCGCTACCTCCGTAGCTGCTGCCCCGGTTCCTATGGACATAGACCGTGCGGACAGCAAGGGAAAGGGACCTTCACCTCGCCCCACCTGTTACAATTGCAAGCAGGAAGGACACTTGGCACGGAACTGCCCTCGCCGCCTCCTGCAGGACCCGCAGTTCCGGGCCATGTACGCCGAGGCGATAAAGGAAGAACAGGACCAGGAGGATTTTTCCGCCGGTCGCGAGTGAAGTCTACGCACTTACGACCTATACCACGCTCCAGTGTACCAGTTGCATCTCCCAATTCATTTGAAGTTTTATGCACTGTGGAACCTGAGCCGACCGATGTAGACGATTCCGACGACGGTGAATCAACGACGACGGAAGGAACGACGATATGGAGTAGAGGGGCCAGTCCCTCTCTACGCTCCAAGAGGTGCAAGCCGAGAGCACAACGAAGGGAGAAAGCGGAATGGCGCAGACTCCCCGTTGGAAGTGCGGAACGAACGTTGGCCCGGATTAACGAGCATCCCGCCGAGGCAGGGGATATAGTCCATCGGTGGACTCCCCTCACAGACATGCCGAAGTCACCGACGAACTGCTGGAGGTGCTAATGACAACGTACCCCCCCGACGCGCTCGACGCACTAGACGCGTTGCGAGAACCCCCATCCTATATACGCGCCATGAACGGGAACTCGATGATGATCCCGGTAACCCTCGAAGGGCTGAACAACTTACAGGGTTGCTCCGTCACCGGGTTAATCGACAGCGGTGCCACGGGCGGATTCATCAACGAAAGCGTGGTAGAAGAACGGGGGATGGAGAGAGAGGCACTCCCCATCCCCGTCCCGGTTTATAACGCCGACGGGACGTTGAACAAAGGAGGGCTGATCACACATGTCGTGCGCCTCCGACTTACAATCCGGGACCACACGGAGGTCTTCCCCCTCGCCATTACAGATATGGGGAAGAGCGATGTGATCATCGGATATAATTGGCTCCGGAAACACAACCCGGAGATCGACTGGGAAAAGGGGGAGTTGAAGTTCTCCCGGTGCCCCCCTGCTTGCAAACGCGCTAGGCTGCAAGAGGAGTGGGACGAGGAAGACCAAGAAGAGATTCAAGAAGGCGACCGGGTTTTTATAACCCGCATCTACTCCGAGTCTGAGCTGCCACAACGTGACTCAGCCCATATCCGAGCCATGGGCAGCGTGGCCACCAAGTTGGCGGCCGCCGCGCACGAGGCCAAAGGGGAGCAAACCCTGGAAGACAGCGTACCGGAGCACTACTTGCGGGATTTCCGCGGGGTGTTCGAGAAAGACAAGTTCGACAAACTCCCCGAACGGAAGAAGTGGGACCACGCTATTGAATTGAAACCGGGTTCTGAACCGGTCAAGGGGCGCAATATCCCGCTCAACCCGGCGGAACAACGCGAGTTAGACGCGTTCATTAAAGAACACTTGGAGACGGGACGCATCAGGCCCTCCAAATCGCCTTGGGCCTCCCCGTTCTTTTTTGTGAAGAAGAAAGACGGGAAGTTACGTCCCGTGCAGGACTATCGAAAGTTGAACGAGCTTACCATCAAAAACCGGTACCCGATCCCGCTGATATCGGAGATCATGCATATGCTCCGAAAGGCAACCTGGTTCACTAAACTGGACGTTCGATGGGGCTACAACAACATTCGGATCAAAGAAGGAGACGAAGAGAAGGCCGCCTTCATGACCAACCGAGGGCTATGGGAGCCACTGGTGATGTTCTTCGGACTCACTAATTCGCCCGCGACTTTCCAATCGATGATGAACGAGATCTTCGAAAGGCAGATCGCTGAAGGCCGGGTTATTGTGTACTTGGACGACATCCTCATTTACTCGGACAATCTGGAGGACCATCGAGCGACGGTGCGAGAGGTGTTACAAGTGTTGAAAGATAACGACTTGTCCCTCAAACACGAGAAGTGTGAGTTCGAGCAACGGGAGGTGGAATACCTGGGGGTGATCATTGGAGATGGGAAGATTCGCATGGACCCCGTGAAGGTTGCTGGGGTGCGAGAGTGGGCCACGCCCAGGACGGTCAAGGATGTTCAAAGTTTCCTCGGGTTCCTCAATTTCTATCGCCGGTTCATAAAGGGATTTGGCGACCACGCAAAACCATTAACCCGGTTAACCCGGAAGGACACGCGATGGAGATGGGGTACGGAGGAGAACTCGGCTTTCCGACGACTGATCGACGCGGTGACCTCCGAGCCCGTCCTCCACTTCCCTACCGACGACGGGGAGTGGAGAGTTGAGGCGGATTCTTCTGATTTCGCGACTGGGGCTTGTCTCACGCAGTGCCAAGCTGGAGTATGGGTGCCGATCGCATTCCTGTCTAAAGGCCTGAACGACACGGAGCGTAACTACGACATCCACGACAAAGAGATGCTGGCGGTGATGCGCGCCCTATACGAGTGGCGACATTTCCTACAAGGAAGCCAACGGAAGTTCGAGATATGGACGGATCACAAGAATCTGGAATACTTCACCACCACCAAGAAGTTGAACCGGCGACAAGCCAGATGGTCACTAGAGCTGAGTGAGTACGACTTTACTCTAGTGCACAAACCCGGGAAACAACACACCAAGACGGATGCGTTATCCCGACGAGGAGGCCACGAACGAGGCGAGCACGATAATTCGAATATGGTGCTATTGCCGGAGGCACTCTTCGCGAACAACCCGGTTAGTGGGGCGGAGTTTCTGCGGGCCATGCCCGCAGTACTCGACGACACGCCGGGTGATAGGTTCATGGATGAGATCAAGCAGAAGAAACACCTTTGGGAGGACGGCGCGAAGGAGGCACTCGGGAAGGAAGACAGCGGATGGGAAGAACACGACGGGTTCTTGACCAAGGACGGGTTGATTTACGTTCCACCCGATGAAACGCTGAGACACCGGGTTCTTAAAGCGCACCACGATGATTACCTCGCTGGGCATCCCGGCCAATATCGAACGGCGGAGCTGGTGACTCGCAACTACTATTGGCCGACAGTCCTGAAGGAGACCAAGAAATATGTTGCGGCCTGCCCCACCTGCCAACGCACCAAGATCTTCCCTACTAGGCCTAGAGGACCACTACACCCGAACGCTGTCCCCGAACGGCCCTGGCAGTATATCTCGATTGACTTGATTGTCAAACTTCCAGAGAGCAACGGGTTCGACTCGATCGCTGTAATTGTGGACCGGCTCAGCAAAGCCATCCGGGTTCTTCCCTGCACGGAACACATTAGTGGCGAAGGGATCGCCCGCCTATATCGCGACCACGTCTGGAAGGACTACGGATTACCAGAAGTGGTGATCAGCGACCGGGGCCAGATTTTTGTGGGGCATTTCATGCGGGATCTGCTGAAGTTGCTAGGCGTGAAATCGAACGCATCCACGGCCTACCACCCGCAAACGGACGGACAGACCGAGCGGGTTAACCAGGAAATAGAGCAATATTTGCGGGTGTTCACCAACTTCATGCAGGACGATTGGGCGGACTGGCTATCCCTGGCAGAATTCAGCTATAACGACAAGGTTCATACGACGACCGGGTTCAGCCCGTTTTATACGATGCTGGGTTTTCACCCGCGAAAAGGTACAGAGCCAAGGCTCGAGGTACCAACGGAGGCGGCCGATAACTTCGCAAAACGAATGCAACTCGTGCGCGAAGAAGCCGCGGCGTCCATGCGTGTGGCGCAGGAAACAATGAAGCGCTTCTACGACCGAAAGCGAGGTGAAGACCCGGCTATAAACCCGGTGACGAGGTGTACTTGTCGGGAAAGAATCTGACGACCCATCGGCCTATGAAGAAATTGGACGATAAACGACATGGACCTTTCAAGGTCGTGCGCAAGGTCGGATCGCTCTCGTACGAGCTCAAGTTGCCCGACACCTGGAAAGTACACCCGGTCTTCAACACGGTCTTCTTGAAGCCGTGGGTGCCCCCGGTAGCGGAACACCAGAAGGCGGTCCCTCCGCCCCCACCCGACGTGGTGGACGGTGTAGATTTGTACGAGGTCGGAGAAGTGCTGAACATCAAGGTGCACAACAGGAGCCTGCGGTACTATATCCGCTGGGAAGGTTACCCGAAGGAGGAATACACGTGGGAACCACGACACCACTTGGTGGGTGCTGAGGAGGCCTTAGCGGAATATTACAAGAAGAACCCGTGGGCCCCTCGAGAGATCCCGAACGGAAAAGGGGGCTGGAAAATGGAGAACCCGCCCCCTAGACGAAAAAAGAAGAAGCATTGATGCCTCGAGACGAAGCATCCCTAGGGGGGGGTAATGTCATGATTTGCTCTTTTCTCACACCCCAAATTCATGCCAATAACCCGGCGACTACGCAGACATTCACCGGGTTATACCTCGGGATGCACCTATCGATTCCCTTCCTCTACCCCGTCCGTTTCTCATCCGACACCATGCTCCAAAACCCCTCGATCGCCCTCATCCCTGATCGGGTTATTTCACCTCGATCATTTGCAAACCTCGATCGTATTTCAACCCGATCGCATTTCAACCGCGATCGTATTTCAACGATGCGACCGTTATTTCCAACGGACTCCTTGGTGACCGGTAGTCATTACTACGACTTGCAGTATATAACCCTAGGATAGGTAGTTAGGCTCTTTACACTATTCTAGTCTATTCTCCAGAGCTCAATCTACCGCGTTTTACCTTTCTTCTTGTATCGCCCAGTCGCCCACGTCGCAGTAACCCCTGCAGTGAGGCCCTGTGCTGACAGAGAGTGCAAAGGTAATAGATAGGTTGCACACCAGCCGCATGCGGCTTTTGTGCATTGTGCAAAGCCGTGCAGCAAATTTGGAATCTGAGATGTGTCAATTAACTATTGTAATATAAGCTTACCTGAGGCAAAGGAGAAGTGCTGTGGGGAGAGGGAAGATCCTCAGCAGTGCCTCTGCTGCATGGCAGACATGAAAATATGGGAAAAGTGAGTGATGCCTTCAGGATGCCTGAAAAATTTGGCCTCCCATAGATGCACATCCAAAACATAACACTCTTGGGAGTGGAATATGAGATTGAGGAGGAATTGAATGGTACTTCGAAAAACAAGAACCAGAAACAGCGAAGAAAATGCCGCAGCATTGCACAATGCACAAAAGCTGCATGCTGCTCATGCGGCTTTTGCGCAACCTGTCTAATCTTTGTGCTGTCCATGGCTTAGGTGGTGTTGCCATTGAAATTCAACCAACAACCCACCAAGAACTGGTCCACCTGCTCAGAGTCCCCGTTGAATGTGCACGGGGCAGCAACCCGGGGTTGTTTGGTGTTAACCTTAACTTCCCTGGCTGCCCCAAGAGTAGGCGGCGGTCCTGGGCTGCCTCACGCAGCACGCCCATAGCTTCTGCCAACAGATGGTTCTGCACGACTCGCTCATCGCTGGCCTGCAGCAGTTGGGTGTGAGTGTCCCCCAACTGCATCTGCAAGCCCGAGATGGTTTCGCAGAGCATCAGGGCCTCATTGTGCACCTTGAGGGCTTGTTAATATAAGAGCGCCAAGTGCTGGTCTTTGGGTTGGACCCCGAAGGTACCGGGGTCTGGCATAGTGAACTCAGAGTTGTCCATCATATCATCCAGTTGAGTCATCGGTAGGTTGACACTATTCTTTTGTCAGCACAGGGCCTCACTTGTGACGCAGAACTGTCGACTAGCAGATGATAGTTAGTTCCGGCACAGAGATCTTGAGTTGCTGGGTGGTCGGACCAGCAGGGGTAAGTGGCGTATGTGATAGATTGACCAAAGAGTATCTACGACATCAACAGGCCTTTATAGTATGTATGTAATAGGGGCGTAAAGGATGGTGATGGAATGATGGTGTGATTG
Organism: Mycena leptocephala; assembly: GCA_029378395.1. Lineage (NCBI taxonomy): Eukaryota > Fungi > Basidiomycota > Agaricomycetes > Agaricales > Mycenaceae > Mycena > Mycena leptocephala. The sequence goes on from JARJLF010001373.1 coordinate 38,965, forward strand.
TAAGTATGTTGCAATCGTCGAGAACAATAAAGGAACGGGGAATAATATCCGTGTGTGAGGGATATGCGAAGGAAAAAAGACGTGTATGTGAGGGGAATAGGAAAGAAAAGAATAGATAGAATATAGCGCGGGAGCGCACCATTACATCCGCCCTCCAGGCCGACGAACACGGCGGTCTACTCCTCCATCGGCGCGGCACCCTTCTGCTTCTTCGCAGCGGCAGCGGCGGCGGCATCCTCCAACGCCTTGCGCTTCTTAGCGAACGTTGCCTTCGCCTCCTTTGTGTGCAAGTCGGGGATGTCCGACGGTTTGTTCTTCTTCTCCTGGCGCAGCTTATAATACTTAAGCTCGCGCATCTGCTCCTGCTTGTGGAGACGCTCCGAGTTCTCGTAGTAGAGCTGGGAGATGGCCACCTCGTCGTCACCGAGGAGGCGGTCGTTGATTTGGTGGGTAGAACATAAAATGAGCCGGAGTCGGCGGGAGAGAAATTCTCATCCCAAACGATGGTGCCTGACGCATCATCGACGTAAGCCCACCCGAACCCAGAGTCGTCATGGTCGTTCATGAGCTGGGCGAAGTTGGGGTAATAGGCAGGGACAAGAACTGGAATGTCCTCGCGCGCGACCAGCGCAGCATTGTATTCAGTGTACAAGTAGATGGTGTGGGCGTCGATGAGCTCAGTGCCAAGTCCAGGGAAAGTGGAGCAGAAGAGGCGGTTAGAAATGTGCTTAAGCGCAGAGTGCTGTTCGTTGTAAGCAACGAAGTGATCAGCGAGAGCAGGGTGTTTAGCGGACGGGCTGAAGATATCGATGTTGGTGGTGGCCATAATAGAATGTGATGGTAACTGCGAGGGGGTAGAAACTCCTCAAGCGGCTCACCGTCTTTATATGCCCAGAAATGGGACATCACCGAGTTGATCGCCAATCCCTGTTCAACATCATGTGGTTTACCCGAGCCATAAGGCAACTCCTTAACATCAGAGATGCCCAAAGTCTCCAGGTACTCCATCAGCGCTTGCAGACACTTTGCCTGGTCATATGGCATCCAAGACTTGTCACCAGACTTCCACAAAACCTCAAAGAGCGCTTTCGATCGCCATCCATAATGGTTCACAATTCGATCAACGGCCCATTCATTGGTTTCGTCATCCAGGGATATGCCCAGCTGACATTCCAGTCGCCCAGGGAATCGGCGGTCATCGTTAGGGACGTGAATCCGCAGCAGGGAAGAATGAAACACATCATGAACACCTCTCTGCTTCATGTTGGCGGGTAAATCAAGTTGGGACGAACCGTTCTCAAAGTCCCGAATGATCGAGTATGGTCCAATGAATTTTGGGATCAGCTTGCGTGCAAGACCCTTTTCAAAAGTGATGTTCTTGGAGTTCAAGTAAACGAGGTCACCTTTCTCGAATGGCGCAGGCTGCCGCTTGCGGTTTGCGGAGCGAGTCTGTTTGACTCGAGCAGCTATCATGCTATCATGGGCAGCCATGATTGCGAGACGGCGTTGTAAGGCGAAATTAGCAACACCTGGATACTCCCGGGTTCAGTCTGAGTTCCATAGAAGAGAGCGCGGCATGCGCCCATTGTTTAGGAAGAATGGAGCATAGCCTGTGGTTTCAGATCGGGCAGAGTTCATGGCGAACTCGATTGCGGGGAGTTTAGCAACCCAATCCTTCTGTTTAGGTCCAATGCACTGGCGGATCATCTGAGTTACCGTGCGATTGGCGCGCTCAGTTCCTCCGTCAGATTCAGGATGGTATGCACTAGACATGTGGAGTTTAACTCCGATTAATTCATGCAGGCGCTTCCAGAAGATACTGGTAAACAGGGAATCACGATCGCTAACGATGGATTTGGGAAGACCATGTAGCTTATAGATATTCTCAAACATCAGCTCGGCCATTTGACGAGCAGTATAGTTAATGCGCGCAGGAACGATGTGTGTCATCCCAGTGAGTAGATCGATAATAACAGCAATGGAGTTAAAGACTCCATCGCGGTTTCTGGATTCTGGTAGAGGACCGACAAAATCTACGCCCACAGAATCCACGGTTCAAGTGGAGGGTTCAAAGAATGAAGTAAGCCATACGGCTTCTGGTTGCTTGGTTTGCTACGTTTGCACGTAGCACACGACTCACAGAAGCTTCGAGTGTCTTCAACGACTTCTTTCCACCAGAAATGATCGCGCAAATAGTCAGAGTCTTGCTACTCCGAGATGTGCCAAGATAGAATACTCCGAGATTACAATCGCGAATTTCGTCCTCGATAGGTTATCTTGGGACACAAAGACCCTGTGATCAGAATCCTTGAGATAGATCAGCCATCCTCAATCTCAAAGTTGCGGAAAGCCTTGGGAGTTTCCAAGATATGCTTGAAGAACGAGTCTTCACTGTAGTTGTTTGCGATAAGTTTCGCCAAGTCAAGACCTTGCAGCCTGAATTAACAACATTCAAGAGGACTCATCCATGTGTTCTAGATCATGTTCAAGCACAGAGCCTGAACCCTCGGGTGCGGAGCCCGAGCCAGATTGTATGATGAGAAGCACTTGATTCCGGGAGTTCGTTCCGTAACGGATCAAGATCGACAGGTGCGTACCTCCGATCATTAGACTTCCATCATCCCCGACTTCGCCAGTGTCATACACCGGCGAGGCCTTCGACTTCTTGGATTTTATATTTGTACTCCCGCCTCCTTTGGAGACATACGGGTTTTGGATCCAAACATTGACGTTGGGTCACGTGTCCTGACTTCGCGTCGGAATTGACTGTCTCTGCGACATTGTCCTCGGCGGCGGCGGCTCGAGTCATCGATCTCAAAACTCGGTCACTGGACAGTGCAGCAGCCATGGCCTTCATTCCAACAAATACAGGCATGGAAATTGACTCAATGTCCAAATCATTGTTGTCAATCACGTCATGGTAAGTGTATTCGGACCGCGCACGCACAGTCCCAGCGGACTCATTGGAGTAAATCCGAGATAGAGCGTCTGCCAAGACGTTTTCTGTCCCAGGTATGTACCTGATTTCAAAGTCAAAGCTGGAAATTTTCTCCATCCAGTGAGCCTGGCGTCCGGACAGGTTCTTTTGGTTGAAAAGGTGAATTAATCCTTTATGGTCCGTGACCCATATGAATCGGCAACCTTGCAGGATATCCTGATGCCTCAGCATCGATTCAATACCAGCGAGCATCTCGATTTCATGGGTCGGATAATTCTGCTGAGCCGCATTCAGTTTAGCTGAGAAGAATGCTGCAACTTTAGCATCTTTCCAGTCTGCGCCTTGGCTCACAACACCTGATATACCAGTGCTGCAGCCGTCTGTTACAAGCCATATTTGCGGTGCGTCTGGTCTATAATCCAATGGTCTACGATGGTGATCTCTCGCATCAGAAACCATGCGCTTCACATCTTCAAAGGCACGTTGGTGAGTGAATCCCATCGAAATGGAACCCAATCTCCGGTCAAACCATGTAGAATCCCCATTGGAACGCGCACCTCTGGCACATCATCCGCAAGGTATCCAACCGACCCGAGGAACCACGAAGCAAGTCACGGTTCGTCAGCGTCTTCCAGTTCAACACTGTATCGACTTTATGGGATCCATGCGGATTCCCTTGTCATCGACAATACGTCCCAAGACGCTTAGCTCCGCTTTAAGCAGTTGCAACTTGTTCACTTAGATAAGTTCTCCCTCTCAAGTATGTCTATCACCAACTTTACATGCTTGATATGTTCTTCAAGTGTATTTGAATAGATGATAATGTCATCGAGATAGACATCCATGAAGACGCCGATGTAATCACTGAATAGTAATTCATTAATGACTGATAGGTTGCCGTGCGTTACAGTCCCTTGTTGCAACACAAGGCTGACCATATGCATCGGGTGTTCCATCGCCGTTCGATTGACATGCTCGGGTACCACCCGAATCTGTTCATAGGCATCTTGGCCGTCGATAAGAGAGCATATTTGCAGCGTGATACACGCCGCAGAATTCCCTCCATATCCGGCAACGGAGAAGTCATTTTCTTGGTGTTGCATTGCGCGCCCGTAAGTCTACGACTACGCCAATTTCGGTGGGTTCGTTTTAACCTTAGGAATCAACAGCATGGGTGCAGTATTTCCCGTGTTGGTAACTTGCCAACGCCCAGCTTGCAAGTAAGTGCGATGTTTCAAGTCCCATTGATCCTCAAAGCTTCGGGCAGCGTGCGGGTCCCAGGGAGGATCTTATCCTGTCTATGAGTGGAATAGTATGATTTATTGCCCGCAGCGGAGGTAAGCCCGTTTCGGCGGCAGTTTACATATAGGTTTCGCGTATTCCATTAACTCATTGCGCGCTGCCTGCAACAGATTGTCCTCGCCTAATCCAGCTGCTCCAGTGAAGACCCGTGCAGTTGCAATGCCTTCTAGAGGTACGGATTTAGCGCTTCCGATGCAGACTCGAGCAGGATTCAAACCGATGCTTACCTTGTGTTGGAATAGCCAGGCAGTCCCAAGGATCATATCGTAACCACTGAGATTGCGACGAAGAACATACGTTTTCTGCAACATCCTGATATTTAAATTGACGTTCACTGAGTGGTTGATTTTCGACCGAGATCCTGGACAGCCAATTGCAAGGTGAGTGGATCTGCCAGTTCCTTCCGCTTGATGCGCAACTGATCAACAAGCGAAGTTGAAACTAAATCCCGAGGGATCCAGAATCCACCAGCGCACGCACCGGCTCGCCATTCACGCGAACCACAATGACCAAAGGTCGCACTACAAGACGATCAGGAACACGAGGCATTGAAGCAGTTCGAGAAATCCTTTCATGCTGTCTGCGGGGATTTGAACACCGCGCAAAATAGGAAAAACTCGCCCTCCACTTCGGGCTCGGGCTCGTTGAACATGGAGCCAAAATAGTCTCCTCGGCGAGTATGACTCCAGCATTATGGCGGTCGTTTTCGCGAAGAACACATTTCAACTGATGCTTTAGACCCAACCAACGAGGTCGAGGCGAGGATTAAGCAGTATTCCTCCGAGATAATCTCGTGAAGACGGTTTCCCGAGTGGAATAGTGACGAGGTACTCATCGGGGCCTTCCGGACTGCCGGGTTCCCAAGGAAACGACTGATGCCGACTTGCGCAAACATAGGTATTTCCCGACTCACGTCTCTGAAATATTGTTGAATCGCGTCAGCGAGTATTTCTTCCACAGGGAATGGTGAATAGGTAAGACCATGGATATTTAATTCCCAAAGCCGTTGCGCGCTCACGCGCAAACCATTCCACTAGGTGAAACTCGGTACACGAATCTATTATACAAAAGAGGACGGCCTTTGTCTCAGCTAACTGTCAATCAGACGGCTGTGCTTGATCCTCCCACGACTCAGGCTTCCTCTCCTCGCTTCCCACTACCTCACTCCCTCTTCGCTCGCGACGACCGCCTCTGGATGTGCTGTTTGGCCCATGCACAGCTCATTGACAATGTACACCCGTCTACTGCACCTCCTGACTCACTGGACAATCTGACAATGTTGACACCCGCACACCGCAACCCATTGCCACCCTCTTTACCTTACCTCGCTGAACAGCGTCTTTATACCTGCGTACTACGTGTCTTCTGAGTAGTTGGGATAGCCTCATGCCCAGTAGCTTGCTGTAGTTCACTGTTCACTATAAATTATTTTCGTGCCCATGATGGGATGGCGTGATAACTAAAAAAAATTGCCCTGGCCTACCTTTTTCCGTGTACGCGGCCAACACTGTGGCTGCTACCTGAGAACCCCAACCTCTCAATCTGCCCAATTCCTCATGCACTTATCGCTCTTAGGCTGGCTTGGTTTGGTGCTTCTACTTTTGAAAATGTGCGTCGCTGTGCACTCTAACAATTCTGACTTTAACGGACCATCCAGGGCAACCCCTCCCCCCACCCCTTCGTCTTATTTGGCCCAACGACGTGTACCCGGTGTCCACCTTGCACGCCAGAACGCAATGTCTCCAATATATGGCAGAACACGCTCTCCTCGCGCTTCAACTCGACGCAATGCATTGCAGGACATGAGCAATCAAGGACCACGGGGGAATTTACCTCCGTCATCGTCGCCTTCCTTGGAAGCGGAGCGTCTGGCCGCACGCAACGCTGACCGCGATCGCCAGCTCGCTCTGCAGGAAACGCCAAGTCGGCGGCGGCGACGCATACCAAATGAAAACCGCCCTGGATCTCCAACACCCGGGGCTTCCCGACCTCGCGCACAAGCATCTTTGGTGCGCTTTCTTGATCTATATTGGGCCCAGAATTCACAATTTAATAGGGCCTTCAGACACCGCCGCCTACAGGTGGAGCAGCTGCTGCAGCACCTCCAAATGCACGGTCAAATGGCCAGCGTGCACGGCAGCAGAATGCTGCACAGGCTAGACGCGCAAATGAACCCCAAGGTACAGCACAGGGTGCTGCACCGAATGCGCGCGCTGAGGGCCAGCGACGACGGCGAGAGCGAGAGAGGCAACAACGCGAGAATGGACAGCTGCCCACACCACCGGCAACACGGAACCACCGCAATCGTGCAGCATTAGGTGTGTTTCCACTCTTTCACCATGATTTCTTCTGTTTACAACTGCTTCGACGCTCAGAGAATAGCCCGTTCTTCGATGCACGACGGCCATACACTGAGCCTCAAGCACGCCATGACCTAGGAAGAATGGACATTGCCTGTCAGCACTGCGGCGCGCTCCATTGGAAAGCTGAGAAAACCGTCAACTCTCCCGCCAGGGCCCCAGCATTCGGCATGTGCTGTAATCATGGCAAAGTCGTACTGCCCGATCTGCAGCAGGCTCCGGCAGCACTGGAACAACTGTATACCGGTGACGACACTCAAGCCAGGGAGTTTCGGAAGAACATTGCGCAGTACAACACCGCTCTTTCGTTTACATCCCTCGGCGTGAACGAGGACCGTTCCATCAACAACGGCGGTGGCCCTCCGGTGTTTCGCATTCGCGGGGAGTTGTGTCACAAGGCTGGTGCACTGATTCCCTCTCCAGATCAGAACCCTACGTATGCGCAGCTGTATATATACGAGCCTCGTGCTGCTCTTGAACATCGAATGCGTAATAATTCGAATTTACGGCGAGATACGATGGAGATTCTGCAGCAGTCATGCGGGATAATCACCAGTATGCACTGCTCTTTTTGCATGCGCACGAGGTTCTGGCCCAGCTCGGAGATGATGCGGAGGACATCTCGGTGCGCCTGCGCGTTGCTCCTGGGGTTCACGCGCGTAGAGGCAACCTCCCTACTGCAGACGAGGTTGCTGTTATCTTGCCTGAGCAACCTGGCACAGAGCCCCGTGACATCATCCTTCGCCGGCGTAATGGGCCGCTGGTGAAAATCAGTGACCTTCATCCTGCTTACAGCCCCTTATATTATGTCTTGCTTTTCCCGTACGGCGAGCCTGGCTGGCACCCGGACCTCAGGCTCAATGAGCCGGAGAAGGAGTACCCTGGACGCCTCACGCAAACACGCTTTGTTGCGTACCGCCTTCACCAACGTCGCAATGAAGCAAAAACAATTCTCCGAGGTGGTCGACTGCTTCAGCGGTACATGGTGGATATGTGGGCAACTGCAGACCAGAACCGCCTCAACTTTCTTCGCCAAAATCAGCCGATGCTGCGTGCCGAGCTGTACAGCGGCCTCGAAGACGCTATTCATGCCGATGACGACAACATTGATCTCAATACCCTCGGACAGCGTGTCGTTCTCCCGTCCAGTTACATTGGCGGTCCGAGACACATGGGACAACGCTTCCAAGACTCAATGGCTATTGCTCGGTATTACAAGAGCGTGGACATTTCATGACCGTCACAACAAACCCGGATTGGCCCGAAATCGTGCGCGAGTTACTTCCGGGCCAACTTCCATCCGACCGCCCTGACCTAATTGCTCGGTGTTCCATCTGAAGAAGACTGCCATTATGGAGGACATCTATAAGAACGGTGTTTTTGGGCGCGCCGTGGCATATGTGTACACCATCGAGTTCCAAAAGCGCGGCCTTCCGCACATTCATATTCTTATATTTCTTCTACACGGACAGAAGCTACTTACGCCAGAAGACATCGATTCGGCCATCTGGGCTCGATGGCCCTGACCCCGACACCCAACCTCTGCTATTTGCGACAGTGAAGAAGTGCATGGTGCACGGTCCCTGCGGGCCTGCCAACAGGCGTTCTCCGTGCATGGAGGGTGACCGCTGCACAAAGCGCTTCCCCAAGCCCTTTACGGAGCAAACAACAATGGACGATGACGGCTACCCAAAATATTACCGCCCCAATGGCGGCCGCGCCTACGACGTTAATGGTTTCATGGTCGACAACTCCTGGATTGTGCCATACAACCCGTACTTCTCGGCAAAATACAACTGTCATATCAACGTCGAGTGCGCGGTCTCACTTGGATCATTCAAATATGTGTGCAAGTACATTCAGAAAGGTGGGGATGTAGCAGGTCTTGAGGTCCGCAACAAGCGTGATGAGATTACGCGCTGGATTGAGGGCAGATATATCTCTGCAGCTGAGGCTGCCTGGCGCAATTTTCATTTTGAGATGCATGATCAAGAGCTCACCATTGTTCGACTTCAGGTACGGCTCCCCTTTCTTCTGCTGTGGATTCACTTATAAGTAATGAGTGCAGGTCCATCTTCCTGGCCAACATTTGGTCACATTTAACCCCGGTGAAGATCCCCAGGAGGTCCTGCAACGCGCTGGCAATGAACAGACCCGTTTAACCGCCTTTTTTGACGCCAACGCAGATGACGGGAACACTGGAATTCTTGCGTGGGAATACACTTACCAGGAGTTTCCGCAGAAATTCACTTGGAAGAATGACCAGAAGAGGTGGGCTGTGCGTCAAAAAGGGTTTGCACTTGGCCGCATGTACTTTGTTCCTCCTACGGCCTGCGAGCGCTTCTACCTGCGAACTCTTCTGACAGTCGTAAAAGGTCCAAAATCCTTCGCTGATTTGCGCACTTACAACGGTGTTGTGCACCCGACATTCCTTGAAGCATGCCTGGCCCGCGGATTATTGGAAGACGATGGAGAATGGCGGCAATGCCTTGAGGAGGCGTGTGAAATGAAAACAGGAAGCCGTCTTCGCCAGCTGTTTACTACATTGCTCCTCTTCTGCGAGCCATCCCGTCCAGCGATTTTGTGGCAGCAGTTCCGTCCCCAAATCTGCGACGATCTAGCCCATCGACTTCGAACAATGGGCCACAATGATCCGCCCAACGATGATGTCTACGACTACGGCCTCTTCCTGATCGACAAACTCTTGAGGGAGTCCAATCGTGCTCTCAAGGACTGGCCGACAATGCCTCTCCCGCAGAAAGATTGGGACGTGGAGGTGGTAAACCCTCTCATTGCGGAGCAGCTCAACTACAGCCGTGATTTGGAGCGTGAGCGAGCGGAGCGCAATACAGCTTTGCTGAATGAGGAGCAGCGGCTCGCTTTTGACAAGATTATAGACTCAGTCCAACAGCGCAGCGGCAAAGTCTACTTTCTCAACGGCCCCGGTGGAACTGGGAAAACATTTGTATACAAGACGGTCTGTCATCATCTTCGCAGCGAAGATAACATCGTCCTTTGTGTGGCGTCTTCGGGTATAGCCGCCTTGCTGATGCCTGGAGGCCGCACCGCCCATTCTGTGTTCAAAATCCCAATCGACGGCCTCAATGCGGAGTCATTTTGCAATGTTCCCAAAAACAGTCAGCGAGCTGATCTGCTGCGGCGCACTCTCCTTATTATTTGGGATGAGATCGGCATGCAGCATAGACATGCGATCGAGGCCTTAGATCGGACTTTACGGGATCTTCTCGATGATCCAAGGCCGTTTGGAGGTATCACCGTCGTGCTCGGAGGGGACTTCCAACAAATACTTCCTGTCGTCCCAAAAGGCACCCGAGAAGACATTGTCGGCGCCTCCATTCGTCGCTCGCCACTCTGGCATCACGTGGAACCCCTCCATCTTCGCGGGAATATGCGTCTCGCAGTTGGTGGACAGGATGAACGGGACTTTGCGGCCTGGCTGCTTGATGTCGGGCATGGGCGAGATGTTGCTGTTGACAGCACCATTCCGTTGCGCGAAGGAATGAATTGCGACGATCCAGCCGCTTTGATTGGCTTTGTGTATCCAGGCATCAACACCACTCCTCCTCCTCCTCCCGACTTCTTCCTTAACCGCATGATTCTTGCTCCTAGGAACGTCGACGTCTCCGAGATCAATAACACTATCTTGGGATCGCTCTCCGGAGAAGCACGCACATATTTTAGTGCCGACAAAATCATCGAAGAAGCTGGGGCAGACGGTCCTGGCGATGAAACTATCATTCCTGTCGAATTCTTGCGCACCCTGAACTCTGGCAGCTTACCTCCTGGCGAGCTCATCCTTAAAATTGGCTGCCCACTCATTTTGCTGCGCAACCTTGCTCCTGGACGCAGGCTTTGCAATGGGAGCAGAATGATTCTGCTCCGTATGTCTGAGCGGGTCCTTGAGTGCGGCCTCATGGGTGGTGATCACGATGGTGAAACCGTCCTCATCCCTCGAATCTCCTTAACTCCATCCAATACCACCGACTTTACCTTTAAATTCAGTCGCCGACAATTCCCTGTGCGTCTTGCATTTGCTCTCACAATCAACAAGTCACAGGGACAATCCGTCAAATTTGTTGGCCTGGATCTCCGGGTTCCTGTCTTCTCACATGGGCAGCTGTATGTCGCCTTATCGAGGGCTACATCAGGGCAGCGGGTAAAGATTTTATTGCCAGAAACCGCTACTGAACTTAAAACTACAAATGTTGTTTACCCTGAAGTCCTTTTGGACTAGCATTCTTCCTGTATTTTTTCTTCAAAATATCTCAAATAGTTTTGCTGCATTTGCGGTTCCAATTTTTTCCGACACATAAGTGATCAAACAGCTTCAAATTTTTTGAATCGCAACATGTGAGAGTCTCCATTGAAAGCCAAAAATCAGCAATGTTCAACGGCATTCAGATGGTTTAACAGCAAAGTTTCAGAATATTTGTGAGGAAGCCCAGTTGGCCAAAAAATCAACATTTTTATTCAAGCCGCCCTTGGCGCATCACCCTCCAAAAATAACAAAACCAAACTTCGCGTCTTTCTCTCCACTTGGATTCTGCCGTCGGACTCTTCGCCAAGGAAATTTATTACATGAAACCACTCTATGGAACATCTCAGAGATCCTCTTGCCCGGCCTGTGCGAGTGCGCTGATTGTTGCCAATGTCTGCCTTTCTGAAATGGTGTTGATATGCAGGGCTTGCACAGGGTTGATGAGAAGAGACAGCTTCCGAAAGCTTATATCCTGATGCCTCCCACAATCGGTGCGTATGTAACATTGCGCAAAGCTCGAGGAGGTATTAAACTGTGGGGAAAGAGCAAAAAAATCCTTTTAAAGGCCGAAATAAAGGTTAATTTGAAGATTGGGGAGACCAACTTGAAGGTGTGTCTACGGCCATGGACAAACCTAGGCGAAGTCGTGACGTAGCTGAGCATAGCCGATGTCCCTTGCCTACGGCGATCGAAGCACTTTGACCATGTAGCCGAAGACGAACATAGGCAAGGGTGTGCCTGCAAGGGGCCGGAACACAGTGACTGGGTATATATTTGTGGCCGATTTGAGACCAGGTTTTCTACTCCTCCACTTCTCCGTCAATAATTTATCCAAAAAATGAACGCCAATAACTCCTCTGTCATTCTCTCGGGCATAACCATCCTGGAAAGCCCTCAGGCCATCTCTTCTCACGTCCTGGCTTTTACTGCCACCATCTACATCGGCAATTCTGGCATGGAGGATATTCAAGGCTCCCTCCGTTACTTCAGACCTGACACCGATGTCTTGCCCTCTCCCAAAGAGGACAAGGAATACGTCCGAAAGAATTATCCCGCTGTCGGATTGTACTACGTGAAGTTCACAGGTAAACATGATTGAGTTTCTCTAATGTGTACCACTGATTCATACCAATGGCAGCTGCTAGGAAGGAGGCAGGTATTGAGGTCTACACCTCTGACGTAGCTGAGCAGGCCAAGTTCCTCTTTGTTGGCGACATCAAAGAAGTGAGTCAGTTTTTCCGCCATTTCAATGAGCTCAACCTCATCTTTCAGCTCCGCTCCTCGAAGCGTTGGACCTGGAGGCTCCTGAGCCTTCATGGACCATCAACCCGTGCCACCGGCTCTCTGCTTATGTCTGCTGCGCGGTGGCAACGAGCGACCAAGCTACTGCCACCTTCACTGCTGCACCAGAGCAGTTCACTGCCGCCTTTGCCGATGCGAAGCGGGCTGCAGAGGCAGCCCATACCATACCGCTCAAATCCCTCTTCCCTCTGATTGCCTGCATTCCGGATTCGCACCGCTTCAAGGACGGGAAAAAGAAGCCCACCCCCTATGCTAACAGGTATTGCGGCTTTTCTGGCTACCTCGCCGGTGTGCGTGGCGCTCTTGAGGGCGAGAAAATGGTCGATCGTTTCTACATCGAGGTCGACACAATTGCCTTTCTGGGCAACGTTGTTGCTACTGCGCCGTCTGCGAAGTCCACCCCAGTTCAGTCCACGTCGCAGGCCAGTGGTAGTAAGCTCTTGCTTGATTCTCTTTACACTCGAGCAACCACTGATCAATTTTAGGTTCGACGAAGAAGCCTCGCTGGAGCTATCCCACCAAGACAACTCTGGGCAAGCGTAAAGACAACAACGATGGTGCACCCAGCAGCAGCCCTTCCCTGCCACTGGCATCTAAATTTGACTCCTTGATCATCTTTACAACGGACTTTCTTGATACCGACCCTCTTTTGCCCTCTTTATAATTCTTACATTCCTTAGTAAATTTCGACCTCCATTTAATTTTCAATGCTTTGTTTGACTGGGTACAATTTGAATGCCATCGGCGTGAACGATCTAACTCAGTGACCATGCTTCCGTGCGGAGCACGGGTTAATGCTAGTATACTCCAAAGGTAGAATTGTGACATCATCTGAGAACGAGTCTTCAATGGCATAGAGTTCGGAAGTTGGCCTTAGAACTCGGAATCTAACTGTGTCACGACGTTCATCAGACCAAGGTATGGCCTCGTCACCCGGATAAGGTTGAAAGAATTCCAGCAGCGCGGCAACCGTGTTGCCAAGCACATCTCCAAGTCGGTGCGACCGAGGGGGTGTATCAGCATCCCCAAACACCAAGGCGCGCGCCCAAAGCTTGAATCGATCTTCAATTGTCTCATCGGGGTCACCGAACATGACCCGTCCTTCAGACTCACTGTCTGAGCCACTGTCAGATGAGTCACTGACAGTACAAAAACTAGGTAAGCCAGAAACAGAGCTCTCAGTATCACTGACACTCTGCAACGAGGGCATTCCAGAGGTATAATTGGACTTAGAGTCTGAGATCTCATTTCTCTCCAGGGAGGGCATGGATAACGACTCATCACTGGGAAACTCCAGATTGGACTCGGCTGAGATTGAGATTAATTCTGGCTCGGAGTCAGAGGCTTCCGGAAGTTTATTCCACGAATCCTCGTCTGCTTCAAATTCTTCAACACGTTGTTCATACCATTTAATCAGGTTGAAACTCGGGTTTAACAGCAAAGGCCGGGGAAGACTAAAGCACCTTGCGAGTACACGGTCTGAAATGACAATGTCCTCATTGTTGGGCCAGTCATTGCCTAATGTTTCGACTTCAAACCTGTCAGCAGGCGAGAGATATCTTGTCTCGTCCCACCTGTGGTTGTTCAGAAGAATATTAACAGACTCGACTTGAACGTCACCAATTTCGTCGAGGAATCGCTTCTCCTCCAGCGCATCGTCAGGGTTAAGTCCCAAGGACTGCAGCCGCATTTGGGCATACCACAGTGCGGGCATGAATCCATCTTCATGCAATAGACCTACATCGAGAGTGTACTCCTCGTCGCACTCGAGATAAGGTACATGAAGAACCGCTTCTCTTCGAACCCATCTTCTGAACATTGATTCACGTCTCCGGGGTATGGCTGGGCCGAATGAAGAGCCATCATCGTATAAAACGCGTATAAGTCCCCAATGGCGCGAGGTGAGTCCTCGGAGTCAGCTTCATGTTGAGAATTATGGTCAGAGACCAGTTCAAACTCGTCCTCAGACTCAACAAAAGTTTCGAGAATTTTGGGGGTATCCCCGCCCTTCTCGACTCCGTGAAGACCATCGAAGCGCATGGCTCCAACGGTGAACGACTCTAGCACCTCTGTGCTTTGATACAACGCGTCTCGCGAACTTGAGGCAGTAGGTATGTGAGCAGCATGAGCACTGAAACCCGGAGGTTTGCCCTTCTTTTTGGAAGGTACCGAGTTCGTCTTCGGGCAATTACGGGACATATGTCCAGGTTCTCCGCAATTGAAACACAAGCCTTTGGCTAACATTTCGTTGCGGGCCGGGTTGACATCTGCTCACCCGATTTCCCGGCTTTATTGCCAGGTACCTCAACTGCTGAAGTGCGCATCACCTCTTCGCGCGGGCGAGATGAATTTACTGCGCCCTCCACGACCGCGTCCGCGGCCACGATAACCTCCGCGCGAAGGTTGACTGCGGCTCTGATTCTGATTGCGTGCACCATCAGACCTCTGGGGCTGTGGCGCCGGACGCTTTGAAGACCCACTACCAGCCTCACGGTTTTTGGCTTCAATTTTCACCAGAATCTCTGCCTCGTTGGCCGCCTTTACGATCTAATCCCAAGTGGCGACCTCAGGATCGAGCCTTTGGCGGTATATTTCTGTCTGGATCGAATACGACAAGCTGTTGAAAAGTTTAACAACTTTTTCTTGGGTGTCTTGCAACCCAGTTGTATTATAGATCTCAGACCACTCCGCAACGTGAGCTGCGACGTCTTTTCCACCTTGGAAACACCGGTTCAGGCGCTTCCTTTGATTATTGCGGAAATCCACCGGGAAACAAAGTTGAAGAAAGACGGAGTTCTCAACCATTGTTGTTGCAGGAGCAACGACAGGTCTTTCAACCTTGGCTGACTTCTCAGCCTTAGACTTCCTGGATTTTGGGCTTTTGGAACGCTTACGAGGTGCCTTTCCTTTCGCGGAAGGGGGTTTTGCCGTGGAAAATTCCAAGGCATCCGCAAAGAAGTGCAAAAAGAGCGTGAAAAACAGCGTATGTAAAAAGAATCCTTTCTCTGAATGAAAAAGCACAGCAAAAATCTTTTTTTGTACCCTATTTTTACTTCCCCGTAAAATAACTTGTAAAACCCACTGAACCGCAGGAACTTTTTGCAAGGCCGTTTTCCTAACGGTATGACAAACGGATCGCCGCAGTGTATTCAGTCTGGTGCACCCACTCGTCATCCGATCGCCTCCAATATTTCACAGCGTGGGCGAGGTTCCTCCATAGTGGGCGGTACATATCATCGACATGATCCTGCTCCGGGATTAACCACAGAGTCCCCGTGCGTCCCCACATCCTGAAAACGGAATCACTTCTGATACTGAATAGGCGTGGTGAATCTCCGCCGCATGAGCATGCCCTCCGTTCGCCTACTGAGAATTCTGTGCCCGCGCCGACATCACAGTAAGTCTCCTCACAATCAAAGGAGATGTACGCTATAACAGATTCATCGCAGGGTCACAACACAATCTCCTGCACAGTCTGAAACACTCCCCACGGCACCCGTCAGTCTGGAAAGAGTGCCCCAGATTACGGCGCGGGATCATCTTCATTCGCAGTGGTTTATCCGCTGCATAATGGACCTTGTAGCATTTCTTCATACTAGGCACCGCGTCACTTTTCGTGCCACTGGTCTGACACTCATCTGTCTCGGGTTCATATTCTCGTGCTTAGTCGGCAACTTAGCGGCGGTTGTCTCCATGCCGCGTACACTGAAAACAGTCTTCGCCAGATTTCAGATGAACGATAGTTTTACCGTGCATCCTATCTGTTTTAATTGTCACTACGTCTTTGAGCCTGATATCAAACACGATAGCTTTTGTCCTGATTGCGGGGAGGAGGTCTTAAGGGCTCCAAACTGAGACGGTGACGACAGCTGGGTAGATGCAGACATTGATGCGGACTCAGCAATTGGGAAAGTTGCCGGACGGAAGCCTCAAATGGTTTCTCCCATTCAACTGTTATCTACTGGCTTGCATGAATTTTTCAAACGACCGGGCATGGTTTCGGCTGTGGAATCGTGGCGGACCTGAACTCCAGTGGACGGAGAGCTCAAGTGTATGCAGGATGGTTGAGTTTGGAAAGAAATTAAGGACACTCCTGGTGATTCGTTCTTCTTTGGGCCTGGCTCAGAAGAGGAAATTCGTCTCGGAGTTAGCTTCAGCTTGGATTGGTACGTTCCCATAGCTGTGCTGTTCTCATTTCTGGTCGAGTTGACTCGCTCACATAGGTTCGACCCCAGCAAAAGCAGCTTTTCTCCGAGCCACTCGTCCGGGGCAATGTCCTTCTGCGTTCAGAATTTAGCTAACTCGCTCAACTGAACTGACTTGCCGCTCGGTCATGGAGAATTGCTGATATTATTACAGGTATAGTACCGACAATCTGATCCTGAGCGGGATGACAGGGCGGAAAGAGCCAACGGCCGAACAATTGCAGCACTACCTCAAAATAATTGTTGATGACCTGATCACGTTGTACGACGATGGCATATCGGTCAAGACTCCCGAATATCCGGATGGTATGGCAGCGGTTCTCGTCAACGATTTTCTATCTGATCACTTAACAGGGAAGCGGGTCGGCGTTGCACTTGTACTAATCATCGCGGACCATCCAGCGATGTGCAAGTTGTGTGGTTTTGCGGATCATAGTAACAACGCTGCCCCATGCACAAAATGCGAGGTGTCCCAGGACGAACTCTTCACAGAAAAGTCTCTTCGAAACGGTAACACAATCTGAGCATCCACCGTGCAATATGTTTTGACAAGTCCCAGAATTTCCAAAACGCACCGGTGAAGAACATCGACGACTGGCCTACATGTACCGCAATCTTTCTACGTCGGAAGAGAAGGAGGAATTCTTTCCGGAGTACGGCGCGCAATGGACAGAATTTGCGCGCTTGGATTATTTTGATCTGGTGCGTTATACGGTCGTCGATCCTATGCATAAGTACTTCTTGGTAAAGCCCCGTTGTGTTTAATGTTTAAATGCATCCATTCACCTGTGTCATCAACTTCAGGGGTCGCAAAAAACCAGTGGTATACCCGATGGATCGAAACTGGGGCTTTGCGAGCCAACACACCTCAAACTCCACGGGAGCTCAACATTGTCCACGAGTTTTTGGAAAGTGTAGGTTTTCGTCTCAACCCTTTGCGACTACCTCTGATTCCCCACAGTTTGAGGCCCCTCTTTGGGCCCGCCGCCTGCCTTTACGCGTTGGAGAAGTCGCTGGCGGTTCACTGACCGCAGACGAGTATAAATTCGCAACTACGGGTCCATGGGCAATTTTGGTATGCCTGTTTCTTCCGACATGTAATCCCCGCCGACTGGTTTCTCGCAGATATCGCTTGTATGGGAACGTTTTCAAAAGGACTCGGACATCGACTACAAGGCAGCGGTAGCCCGATATCCTGAATCTTCGAAAGTGTACAAGAACAAACTCGACATATGGGAGAAGGAAAAACAGTCAGGCAATAAGAAATCTCGTCGCCCGCGTCAGCCAAAAGCACCTCTCAAGCGCATGCAGCCGGATGAACCTAGGAACTATCTCCGTTTTGCTGCGGCATTAATGATTCTGGTCGGCAGCTCAATTACTCTCGAGGGACCGCGCAAAGGAATTGCTGCGCTATTATCTCTTGGGTGTCTCGGAGGTAAATTTAGCGAAGTCTTCCTTGTTTCTTTGGTCTCACACAATGCCGCAACAGCTGTACGGCATGAATGAGATGAAGCCCAATCATCATTGGGCGGTACATGTCCAGACCAAGCCTGGACTATGGGCCATTATATGGCATCTGGGCCTTCCTCACCGAGCGACTGAACAAAGTTTCAAAAACCTGAACAGCAATAATTGGTCAGGCGGCCTTCTTGAGGTTTTGATGATGCGAGAATTTCACCAAATGGTGCAACTTGACGGAATGGTACGTTAATTGATACCCTTGGAACTTGAACGTTCAATGAAGAGTTTTGCGCAGTTGAATGGAATTTTGGACGAGACATCCGGCACGACCTTCCCACCGAGGTCCAGATGGAGAACCAATTTATCCGACTACTCTTTGAGACCGGCGAGAACAGAGAAGCGTTGGGGACAGTCCAGGATGCTGCTACCCACGGTACGACCGCATGTCCAATTTTTTCCTGTTGAATAGTTGTGTATTACTGTTTCAGATCGCACACCGTCGCGGGTGTCCTTCGGAAGTATTGCTGGAAAATCTGTTAGGATTGAAGACGACGCTATGCGATTGGGCCTGGTAGACCACTACAATCGCAACGAGGTTAGAGTTCACCTACCACTCGCTCCGCATGGTCCAAACAGCGAGATGCTGGGTTCATTCATCAAGACATACGATTATGCACTCCTCAACGGCCGTCGAGTAACATCAACGACTCGTTCAAAACGTGGTACTGGGTCGTCTCTCATCCAGATTTACTTCAAAGGCGAGATATATGCCGGGGAAATACGGCATCTGTTTTGCCACAAGCAGCAGGGAATTCCTGAATCCGACGAAGTTCTCATGGGGTTGGTTGTTTGGATGATCCCCTCAACGGAGACTCCTCTCGATAACGACAGCTTTGTCTGGTATGAATTGTGAGAAGCTTATTTCTCCACCTCATACTGCATATCCACTAACTGTTTTGTGTTTGAGTCCTGAGTTAGGCGTCGAGACGTAGGTAGATATATAAGCAGTATGCAAAGCCGAATGAGCCCGATTTCCCTCCACAAATGTTGCCTTTGGCCGACATTCGGTGCCAGGTTGCACGGGGAAAAATTGGATACACAAAACCTCCCCTGTGGATCACGACGACTATGGATCGCGTACAATTTTATTTGTCAAATCTTAGAACTCAGTTCTCACAAGTTCAACAGTTTCCGACGTCCCTTGCGGCCTACGGAGGGGGAAACACAACGGGAAATGACGAATGAGCAAGTTTAATTAGTGACAAAGTACTAGTGGAATATTTGGAATTACTCTACATAACGAACAAAGATAGTTGTCCAATTATTCATCGACCGAGGTGAAATGAGCATCAACAATAGTCCCATTGGCATCACGTTCCACAACAAGACCACAACTGTCCGGC
This sequence comes from Mycena leptocephala, assembly GCA_029378395.1. Taxonomy (NCBI): domain Eukaryota; kingdom Fungi; phylum Basidiomycota; class Agaricomycetes; order Agaricales; family Mycenaceae; genus Mycena; species Mycena leptocephala. Next base: position 58,215 of record JARJLF010001373.1, read on the forward strand.
TCAGGATACTTGGTCCAATCCTTGAGCAGTGTTTTATTAGCTAGGTGCTTGCTGTTCTCGCTCCACCATTGCGGCGAAATTCCGAAATCGTACGGCGCGTACCGGGGAAGACGGTCCGAAGCACGGCCAACACCCACTCGATGATATATATTGGACTCCTCAGCTGCGGAGGCGTCATCAACGCCAAAATTTTGCATGGCGTGAATGAGCCGAGAATACTGTGGGAATATTAGATAGAGAAGGGAGGTATCAGACTGACGCACCGATTCCGACCCCCAGGCAGGCGTCAATATTTCGAGAATTTTCGTCTTTTGCTGGGCCCCTGGATCGAGGGATAGCCCGGCTGCCGATGCCAAGCGAACCTTCCACGCCTCCTTGCTCTCATTTAAGTCGTCCTCTGGCCCGGAGGCCTCGTCGGAAAGAAATTGTTCATGGAGGAGATCGGCCAGAAAGCCAGGGTCGAGGCCGTGCTTAGCGGCAAAAGCGTAAAGTATCTTGGTGAGTTTTTGCGACTCGGACTTCTAAAGGCAGTAATAGTGAGTATCGGGGAGGGTACATTGAAATGAGACCGACCCGCTGGCGACCCTTTAGGTGGCGGTTCGTACGGCGATTAGTCACTGCGTTCCAGTCCCTGCTAAACTTAGTCTCAGTCTAGGCGCCTAGCCATAGCTACCAAGATGGCTAAGTGTAGTTGAGTCTAGTTGGCCTAGCCACAGTCTCTGTAGCTCGGTGTAGGTCTGGCTAGCTCTCTGTAGCTATCCGTAGGTCTTTGTAGCTGAGTTTACCTCAGCCTGGCTCTTTCTAGTTGCCTGTGCAGAGCTGGGAAAATGTATTTATACTTGAATAATAGGTGCAGCAGAAGAGTAGATTTCGGTGATTCTAGCTCTGTGCAGCTAAGGCTAGGCATTCAGAATTAGCTACGAATACCTAGGCTGATCTGAGTTTAGGTAGCTAGGTACAGTCCACATGAGCTAAAATTAAATTGAGTTTAGGTGGCTAGGCAGAGGCTCATCAGTAAAAGCAGTGATCGCCCAAGGCCCAAGGCCTTAAAACTCCAAGCCCTTAACAAGGCCTTGACCAAGGCCTTGGCGATTTTCGGCCGGAAGTTCCGCCCTTGGCCAAGCCTTAGAGTATCACGTGAATATCACTATGTCATTTTATTTTTCCCATCTTTTCTTCTCCGTCGGCGCGCGCTGTTGTTCGGTGGGGCAGAGAAACCGCGCGCACGCAAGCCATCTGCACGAGTCATGGAAGAGGAAAATATCTTGATGCAGGAACTGGCAGACAAAGAGGAGGATGCGCGTCCCGACGACGGCGCCATTGAGATTGACTCGGATGAGGAATATCAGTAGATTTAAAGCTTAAATTTATTGTTTTTGATACCGCCTGGATGCGTGAGAAAAATCAGTCAAGGCCTTGGAGGCGCCCTTGGCCAAGGCCTTACCCTTAACCAAGGCCTTGGAGATCCTGAGACCTCCACCCAAGGCCTTATGGGCGGTCACTGGTAAAAAGTACACTGTTGGCTTTGACGTCTTCTGTCTTTGAGACTCATCTTTTTAGATCTTCGTCTTTGGGAGGGCATCTTTGGTCTTTGGCTCGGTGTCTTTGGACGTCTTGGTCGTTTGGTGAACATCTTACGTCTTTGGTACGGATCTTTTATACTCTCAGCAGCAGGAAAGAAATCTGGAAGGAATTTTCACCAGTTGAGTGTAAGGGGGCTGCGAATTTGTCCTGTACACTTAAAGTGCGTAGGCTGCGTACGGGTTGTCAGTCGCCATCTGTGCACAGTGACTCGGAATTGGTGGAAATCGTACAAGCCATTCGAACTCCGCCCGGTGATGATCATTTTGATGCAAGCACATGGCGCAATCTTCTCGTTTGATGGTATCAAATGGTTGGTTGCTCTCTCCCCTCATCACGTCGCCTTTCTCCCTCTTTCTCCCCACTTTCTGCCCACTTCCCGCCCTCCGTCCTTGTCCTCTTTGGCCCTCCGTGGTCTGAAGCAGAGGTTCGGTGCATATAACGATTCAAGACCTCAAGTCGATTGCCCGCACTAGCTCAAGGCTCACTCTACCTCGATGCCAGGCCGCTCAAGAGTCAAGTCGCTGCTCCCAACTGTACTCCGGGAGCCTGTCTCTGGCTCGCTTTCTGCACCGCGTCGTACTCCCCGCTGCCTCAAGTTCTGCCTTTCAATGTTCTGTCCCATCTCGCTACCTCCGACTTTGCGCTGCGTCGCATATCCGCCGCCTGTGGCTCCATTCCGCGTGCATGTTTGCACTTGAAGCCGCATGTGGCAGCTCATTTTGTTTACTGACCTCCACAGCACTTTCCTCTCTGTCGATGTCCTGCGAGCAAATAGCGTCGTGCTCAAGATTTGGGTAAGCATCATTTATAATTATGATTGGATCAGTGTCACTGACTCTGCACTTCTAGGCTATTTGTACCTCGATCCTCAATCCTCGCCCTACGCACCCTATACAAGGTATTCTGATTTTATGCTATTTACACCACTGTTATCTCGGGCACACCAGTCGGCCTCCGCTGCAGAGGAAGATTTTTGCTCACAAGTCCTCGAAGCGACTTGGGCTATATCTTCTTGTATATCTTCTTGTATTAACTTGTATTTTTTACGCCACAATATATAGCTATGACTTACTATAATAAGCATCATAGCCATGTGTGTCGTCTGCAAAACCCAGGAGCACTGTAGGACCATAGCCCACATAGGTCCAGGTAGCAAGCCATAGGTAATTTGCACGTCGGTCAGGTGTGTTGTCTACAAAACCCCGTAGCACTGTAGGACCATAGCCCACATAGGTCCAGGTAGCAAGCCATAGGTAATTTGCACGTCGGTCAGGTGTATTGCGAGCAGCAACAGTACCTGGCTATGATATATCATTTACTCTCGAGAGAGACCATAAATGTTATATCCTGGACTCTCGTTGAGAGACCCATCTGATATATCATATGTCAGCAAACCCTGAGCCCACTCCAGAGTACTACATAGTGCCGTGTAGTGTCCATAGTGGCTGCAGTGTCTGTAGTGCAGGTCCGGGGTCCTGGAGTACTCTGTAGTACAAGGGGTTCTCTCTGTCATACTATGGAGTGGGAGCTTCTAAGGTCAGAAAAAATCCAATTAGTGTTGCTCCTTGCAACTTTGTATTCATTTTTCTTATCTATTGAACACAATTCAATTTCATGTTTATTAGGGGTGCTCAATTCTTAATTTGAACGGGTTCAGTTCGGATTTTAATTCAATATTTGTACACATAAACATGGAACAAATACATCCAATTCAATCTCCGCCCGTTTACTTTCTGAGTCTTTCTCACCTTGCTAACACTCCCTTCACCCAACTTCCCCCTCCATTTATTAAATTTAAAGGTGGGAGACTCGATACATATTCTATTCCCACGCTCACGTCTCTTCACAGACGGTCTACGCACGTCAGTACGGCACTACTCGGGCACGACAGGACGCGACGCGACGCGACACGGCAAGAACATACAATGGAGAACTACGGGGATCCATCGGTGTGTAGACTAGGCTGCCCATCTACCCGAATCTTACATTATCTGCAGGGCGGGTATAATTTCCCACCCCAGCAGTATATGGTACCTCCGCCTGCCCCATACATGGCCCCGCAGCAATTCTACGCCAATCTCACAGCACTCCACTCGCCTGTCCCCACATCCGAGACACCTGTTCCCACCCCTTGCAAGCGCGTGGCATCTAACAGCCAACCCCAGTCACCGCCCAAGCACAAGAGAGGACGCCCAGCCGGGTCCACCAAGGCCAAGATGGCAGCAGCTCAGAAAGCGAAGCCTGCTGCAAAGTCTCAGCCCAAGGTTGCCCAAAGAAACTCCGTCAAGGAAAACATTCCTCCGCCGGAAATGATCGAGCTCTCGGACTCCGACAACGAGATTGAGAAGACCGATACTGGCAAAATCCGGCACTGGCAGCCAGACGAGAGGACTACCTTCTACCGATTCCTCCTCGCATTTGATCCAGTTGGTGACAAGCGCTTTGTGCAGCACCAGGTCGATCCTGGTCGTGTGTATAGACAGGTGTTTCTCATTCATTCCTTCTCACGCAGTACTAAATCCTTTGCAAAGGCCTCTGAGATTCTATTCTCAGGCGAGCGCTCGGCGGCGTCGATCAAGTCCATGTGGCTGTGCTCGCTCAACGCATTCCAATGGATTCGCGCCTTCGAAAGCTTCACGGGTAATGGTGGAGGGGATCCTGACTCTGATGATCCCGAGGCTATCAAGAAGAAACTCGCCGCAGCACGCAAATTGGGTCTGCCCCTCGGGTCCCTCAAACCCAGTACAATTACGGAGTGGGAGGACAATGGGTGGTGGGACTTATTCAATGATCGGTGTGTATATTCTCGCCCTCGCAAACTGAATTTATTCTAACCCCTTTACGTGCGCTTGTGGGCCACTGCTTCGCATGGCAGTACGAGTCCGGCCCAGGGTCCGTGTTCCGCACGGCTTTATGTCGTGCTGTTTGGCCTGTGTTTAGCACAGGCCTTTCTGCGGACGCCAATAACGAGGGTGACAGCCGCATTCAACTTCAAGCTTCAAGTATCAAGTCTCGGTCACCGATGACTTGCTCGATTATTCTAAATGGCCAGTAGTTCTGGCCCCACGGTAAAACTTGAAGCCACCCCCTGCCCTGCCAAACCGTGCCACAGTACAACTTCGGAAATTGGCACAATTCGAGCGGGTGATTCTGTCACTCGGCGCTCAGGTATAGATAGATTACCAGCGAGAGGTTGTATTCATCGGTATTTACTCGCTACCCAGATTCCCTTACGACATATATCGCAGCACACAGCCGCTGATCGCCCCTTCGATGCAAGGTCAACGGATCTTGCAAGTCGATAAACCTGCCGTTACTGGTACACCCCTTCTCGTGGTCATGCCATCGTGGTACCACATTATGCCTTGTGCATCCACGACGACACTCGTAAAATGTCCCAAATCGGCCGCGATTTGTGAGTGATATATCAGTCCTCGCAGTTTCAACATCTTTTGACCAAGGATCACATCTTCCTCAAGTCGAAGTGTGTCTAGGTTCAAGGACAAAATTAATAAGGACGGGACTTCGTGAATTGTGGTGAGCATTCTCATCTTAGTGTGAATTCCATTTACACGGCATTGCGGGCATTGGCCCACTTGATGGTCAAATAAGTACTGAAACCACTGTGACAGTGTCGGACCTTGGAGATATCTTTGGCGTAGCTCGTTTGTGTTCCAAATGTTGATGTATTGGCTGAATGTATCGGTCACACCCCGGACCCTATACCCGCATGTTTCGCAACCTGTCACGGCATCCCCGTAGCTGCGTCTGACTGTAACTCCCATGAATAAATCGTCTAATTTTATGCCCCGTGGTCCGATCGGGAAGTTGACTGGATTCTGGAAGTGTAACAAGTGCCGCACTGCATTTCTGGCCTCTTCTGGTATATGGCTCTTTCCTCTCATAATGTTTGCCCATAGACCCAACAGCGGGCTGAAATCAGTAAGTCTTTGTGTCCACAACTCGGGGTTGTCCCTCCAGACGCCAGCTAACGGGGTGAGCAACCATCGTATCCACAACTATAATTGTGTTATCCCAAATAAGCCCTACAGGACACACGGATTGTATGGTCCTTCCTATCGTCGAAACTGCTGGACTGGGAGCCAAAGCTGTTGCATTAATAACCATTTTTTTCGGTGCAGGCACGTCTTCGTGTTCACTGGCTTTTCTTTTGTGCTGAGCTGACATTTTTCCAGTAGATTTATCGATGGTCGGCTTCCAAATTCCGTAGTTCTTAACAGGATCTTCTTCATCTAGTTTGGTTCTAATCGCGAGGTGGAAGTGTGTAGGATCTGCTGAGTTGCCTTTCCAAGCATGATAGGACGCTAACAGTTGGCCTCGATAGATGCCTGTTACGCTCTTGGTAAGCGACCTTCGTGGCGAAGCCTTGTATCTCATCCAATAATTCAAGCTCTCTGAATTCTTGCCTCAAGTACCCGGATATGCCGCTGGTAATTTTTTTGGCATCAAATGGACAATGCACTACATCAGCTGTGTACCTCTCGAAAGTGCAACATAATAATTCTGGTGATTCTTGGAATTGTTTAGATGGACGACATTCTCGCTTCGGCCTTTACCTTGGGATGCATAGTCCGTCATGGCAAAATTCGGCAAAACCATTACCTGATCCCTCATTATAGACAGCAGCGAGTCGTCACGTAACAGGCATGTAACATGGTTTGAGGTTCTTGCGAGCGGTACTACATTGAGTGGTAGGTCAGGGATCTGAATATCTCTGGGGGGTTTGTTAACCGAACGAACAGTGTGTCGAGAATTCTTGACCTGAAGGACCGGTCGCGGAGTCCCACCTACTACAACTGCCTCTTGGCCTTTAGTTGCAAGTGTCGTGCATTTCTTAATCATTACGGGCATTCCAACGCACAATTTTAGACATCCGGGAATATGCTCGGCTGTGCTGGAGGGTGTTGCAGACCACAGAGCGTGCTGCAATTTTGCGGCCGAGACTCTTAAAGTGAGCTTGTGTGCACCCTTTCCACTTGCGTCTGTCAACAGCACTTGAAGACAACTTATCCACACTGTAAAATTCGACCAATTCCTGACCAGTATCCTGTGCAAATCTACACCCACCTTCCTCATTAATTGTATCTTTGTGGACGTTCCAACCAGTAATTACCGACACATTGCGGTACTTTTCGAGTCTAAATGAGGGTGGTTTGGTCGATCGCTTGCAACTCTGGTGCGCAGAAATTCAATGTCCTCGGTCGTGCATGAGCCATACCGCATGTTTTCTAATGCATGCGAAGTTGTCCATCCAATTCTGTCTGCTGCTTCTGTCTCATATTTTGTCTCAATAGAACCACTGTCGTGAATTGATGCCACAGAATTCGACCAAGAACTGCGCTCTGAGCCTGGTGAGACATTTTCTCAGTTGTTCTCAGTGCAATCGAACCATCATACAGTTTATGGCCTGATACGGGCGGTAACTGACCAAAATCGCCGGCTACGATCACGCTCAAACCACCGAATTCCACATCGTGAATATTCCGCGCCTTTGCTGCCTGACTTGCCAAGGTATGTAAATCTTCGCACGAAACCATGGATATTTCATCCAGAAGCACATATTCCACGCCCTGTATGCGCTCATTTATAGCGCGATGGCGGTTGCATCGTTTGGGATGCCGTCCAAATCATCCTGGTTCCTGCTTCTCCTTTCACGGGGAATTTTGAATACCGAATGGTATGTTGAGCCGTTTAATAGTGCAGCGGTCGACCGGTGGGTCCCAGAACTATAAATCGGTACTCTTCTTTTCTGGCGACAAAAAAATTTGATGATTGCATTAAATACAGCTGACTTTCCGGATCCACCCATTCCCCCCATATACATTTTCAGTGGGTGTGTTGTTGGCTAGATGCGTGCTCTGCTACTAGTTTAAAAGCCCGTTCTTGTTCTGCATTCAACTCTTTTCTAGGCTGCTTACAGATCTCATCGATCAGCGTGTCATTCTCTTCTTTCGTCAATCTGGATGTTGGGTGGAAATAATCATGGTACCACTTCCACTTTATCAGCGGTGCGGAAACTGTAGCAGCCATCGTTGTTCGGAGCAGGCAAGTCCGACAACTTATTTGCTGTGTATAACTTTCTCTCTGACTTCAATATTTCTGTCCATGTCCTTCGGGCCTTGTAAGGAGGAATGTATCTTGTGGTTTCAATTTCCAGGAGGCCATCTCTCGGTATATCCAACCATTTGGCTGCGCGCAACACATCTTTGATAGAATCCTGATTCTTTTCAGAGCATCTGTCCTTCTACCAATTGTTATATCGTCGTCACAGTCCATATCTTCGTCTCCGTATTCCCCCACCTCGAGATCATTTATGAATTTGTCTCTATCTCCGAGGATTGGGATTCTGCTTATATTCACCTCGCTCAGCCATTTTCTTCCTCATTATAGCATAGTATCATCACGGGCATCGTTGCACTCATAGCGTAGGTTGAAATTCCGGATTAATTCTTCCTGTCTGGCCGTGAAGGTATGTTCAAGAAATATTTGGTCCCAGTTTGATTCGGTATCCTTTAAATCCTCTGGCGTCCGCCAAGGCTTGAACAGAGTCATCATGGTCATACAATAATATTCACGGTCGCCTTTATCTGCTCGAGGTACTGCACCACCCATAAAATTAGGTATAATGTTATCCAGCTTCTTGAAGTCGCAATGAACTGCGTGAGTCATGAAGGCCGCTTCGTGTGCGGGTAGAAACGGATGTCTTGTGACTCGGTGCGCCTTTGACTTTTGATTCTCTTTCTCTACAATTATTGCGTCTTCGTCTTCTGAATTCCAGTCACTGTCATTATCCGAGTCAGATTATTTTCAATGGATATATCTGACTCGCCAGGTCGTCGTCGATGAAGTCATCAAGTCACTATCTGCATCATATTCGGGCTCATAATCTTGATTGAAGGCGATCCCTTCGTCATTTTCTGTGAGTTCATTGTGGATTTTGACCTGCCCTCAAATTCCCGACGCTCTTTGCGGGACCGTGCTTTTTTTCCGAACACTGCACCCACTCATAAAGGTTGACATTTTCATAAATCAAAGGTCTAAACCGATAGTCATCAACTATAGACCAAGCGAGATAAGATCCATCCTGGTTCCGAATTGTCAGTAAATCTTCGCCGTCATTTTGGTCCGCATCATTTTGGTGGCTTTATTGTTCCAGTAATTTTTCACAAAAGCAACATAAGAACGCCACGCAAAATTCACGTACTTGTGGCTGCAATAATGGTCAGGATTTCCGAGGATATACATTGACGCCATTGGACTCCCGATCTCCATTTTAGTGGACATGGAATTGATCATTTGTCTCATCAGTGTCTTTGCGGTATCTTCCCCCTGGGATCCATTGTCCAAGGTTTCACGATTTCGCTCAAACATGTCAAACACTGAGGCAAATGCCTGGTAGCTTTTCAAACCTATTTTCGAAACATAATCTGACACATAGGATACAACGGCTTTCACGCAGTGCCGGATAGAAGACTCGTGACATCGGTATTGGAGCGGGAAAAATAAGTTAAGGCCCGGGAGAAGGTGTTCAACTGTGGCTCTGCCTTCTTCATGTTTATATGGCCGTCTTCATCAACGTGAGTGGTTTCAAATATTGGCCGGGGAAATCGTGATTTGCATATACCTGTTTTAGATAAGCACCCACGACGCTCGTAGTAAGTACGGTTCTGGATTTATGCTTCAATTTTTTCAATCCCCTCCAGTCTTTTTTGGCCGCTTCATCCTCCTTGTCCCGGATAGTCTCTCTGCATTTATGCACGTTTGACCGCAACAATAAGTCATCCACCTCGTGCTCATAGTTTTTCCACCATTCAGCAAGCTGCTGACACTTCTGACATTTGTCCCGGCCATCGTCGTGAAATTCATCGCACAAAGGGGGAGGCACGGATGGTAAGGTCCGCGTGGGAACGTATATGTTGGGCCCGACTGGAGATCCACTTCTTCGGGACTTGCCTCTGGATCCGCATTAACTCTTTTTCTGACATCAGCCATCGATCCATGCATAAAATCGCCCTGGTGAGCAGACTCCAAATAATCTATCAATTTCTTTTGAAACACCGAATCTCCTCCCATGATTTTATCTCGGATTTCTTGTGGGGAAGCCGCATTTTTTATCCACAACACTGAATGTAGGTGGAGTGTTAATCGTCCTTGCTGCTCTACAGTCGCATAATAACCATCGGTATGACCATAAAGACCTGGGAGTTCTGACTCCCAGCACAGAATATCCTTGATAAAGACTTCAACCATGTAGTGGAAAAATCTAGCGGCCGCTACAGGGTTTTTTGACATCAACAGATTTCGTTCTTTTGATGTTCGGAGTTCCGGATGATAGATAGTGTCCTCTTGGGCATAATACAGGGCCAAAGGATGGCTTGCATCGTCCCACGCCACTGTGATGAACCATGTAGGTGCCCCAAGAAATGCTGTTGTTGACCAGATTTCATTTCTCATGTGTTTCTTCGAGGTTGCGGATCCCATTACATGTGCACCGATAGCATCTAAATCATTCAACAGTGCGAAGCATTGTTCCTCGGCCTCGTTAGTTGGCTTCACATACTCTCCGGCCGCCATCCGGTCTGCGATACTAGCAACAACTTGTGGATTCATTGTTAATAATCTTCGCGAAATATCGGCAAATTTGGAACGCTTAATAATGATATTACTTCCCTGTGCTGACCCTTTCAATTGCTCATGGTTGAATGCTACCATAGGAAAGTAATCGTCAGTCTGAAACCGTTTGTCGTGGTACAGTAAAAGGTTTCGCTTGCGTGTCATGTCCCCAAGTTTATTTTTGTGAACAGGATGTCCAATTCCGCCCTTGCCATAGGGGAAAAGCCATGGAAACATCCCAGGATATGCCGTCACATTATTGTACAGTGATTCAGGGATGTCAGCTCTACCAATGGCGAGCATGTCACCTTTTTGTGTCAAATGTTGTAGTGCCACGGCCTTAATGGTGGACATTGAAGCCGTTGAATACTCGGCGCCGGTTAAACCATGCACTGCAAATGTGCATTCACCATCCATCGTGCCGTGCTCAAGATTTTTGTCAAAGACACTGCGGGCATCTGCAGGGATAGAATTAGTTGGTTCTCCTTCGGTGCGTCTATAGTCTACAGCCTCAGGAATGTCACGGTGGGCATATGAAAGCAGATTTTTTTGAGATATCTCCAAGTCACTGTAATCTTCATGGTTCAATTTCAGCCATTCTAGAGCATCGGCAACTTTCTGTCGTCGCACCAACATGGGAGTTCGATCGAAATCCTCTTGGGTGGGTGCAGATGAACCTGTGAATATAAAGGCTAGTACCTCGCTGAGTTCGTCTCTGCTGGGCGGTAACTTTAAATATACTTTTAAAGCCGGTTGCGCAAACATGATCGCGTTTGCGTGCATTCGAACTCTACCAGAATTTACTCTGATTACACAGCGATTGTGTCTCACTCTCGCAATCATGACGCCTTCGGCATACGTTAAACCTTGTAGCTGAGGTGGGACAGTGCCAACCCAATTGTAATTTGCCAAGGCATAGCGTGGGATGAGTTTATTCAGAACGGGACCTTCGCATTCGACGCAAATGTGTTCACCAATTAAATGTTCGAGAGAGCCTTTAAACTGGCTAAGTGGCGTCAGTTCAGATTGAGGAGTTAATCGACCACAAACAGCGCAACCTGTCTCTTGAAACCGGTTAGGTTGTACACTCTCAGAAGAGTCTGTGATAATTCGATGCAAAGTATGCTGATGTGCAGGGCGTGGAGGAAAACTTGTGTTTCTCAGTCGCTGCTGGTAGACCTTACGGATGAATCTGATTTTTTTCGCTTGATTCATGATATTGAGCTTCAACCTTGAGGCATAAGCCTCAGATGGCAATGACTTGACCTCCTTTCTTTTCATATATGCCTTCGCATTTTTTGTGGCTGTTTTGGACTTATTTTTGAACGCTTGAGGCTGGTGCGGCACAACATTGACCATGCTCATGAGCGATACAATATCGGGACAGTCACAGACATGCGACAACATATGTTCCTTAGCTTCACCAACAGACAGCCTGGAATACATTCCTACTCCGTGCATACGGGCGACACTTGTTAGCTCCGGACGGGTAAGGTTCGGGATAAGATCGTGCAAGGGAAGAGTGACAGATACCAGCAAGGGGCTTTTTTTGAAAGCAGCATCAACATCTTGCATTTTGCACTGATATTCAAACATAAATGAGGCACCAGATAATTCCTTCAATCCGTGGTCATTATGGATGTATTTGACGATGACTTCCCCAGCAAATTTGCCATATCTTCCTCCGCCAACGAGAAATCTACTATCGTGCCAACCAGTGGGTAAGTTATCTGATTCATGAGTATTGCCTCGAAGGGCCATGGATACGAATAAGTTATAAAATTGATGAAGGATTCGGGTGACAGATTCGATAATAGCGCCGCAGTCAACATTAACATTATAATTCCTCATTGCTGAGTCACATTTCGATTTTATAATAGTTGCAAGGTGCGGTTTTCGCTTCAAAATATCCCTGAACGGGCTAGATTTCAATTTCAATTTCATGCCCAGTATCGGGCTGTAATTTATTTTCAATTTCATGCCCAGTTTCAGGCTGTAATTCGTTTTCATTTTCATGCCTATTATCAGGCAGCCCAATATTAGGCTAAGTTTACCCACAGAGGGGCGTGCCACGAGATCCCGTCGGGTGCCCGAAAGACACAATATGACACGCTTCACATCATGTGCTGAGGAGGTGCGCATCCACCCCCGTGCCATTAAATCGACATCGCCCCGTCGGGCAGCCGTCGGGCACACATACAGACAGGATTCGAGCAAGGATTTGCCCAAATCAAGTCGTGGGCAGGATTCAGACAATGATGTGTCCGAACCCTGCCATGCCGGGCATTGTTCAGATGCTAGAGCGTCTGAATCAAGCCAGACATCTATCGTGTCAAATGGGATATTGAATATGGGACACAGCCACTCACCTGGGTCGCCACAGCGGAGAGACACCGAAGGCAGGACAACGCCAAGCGGAATCAGAGCCACAACAGCTGTTAAAAATTAGAGGGTTTATCAGACCGGTAAAAAGACAAACCACAGCAGATGAATACTGAGTAAAGCAAGAACAGCAAGATTGAAAATCTGTTTTGCGCCGGTAGATTCGACCGAGAAGAGTGCCTAATGATGCGAGGTGGCAGTGCATTGATGCGAGGTGGCAGTGCAGTGTCTGCGAGGGGCTCGCGGCAAGGGGGATCGGATCCGCGAAATCCACACTATACCTCGAAACTTTTTTTTCAGAGAAAATCGGCGACCCCTCCCCCCCTCCAAAAAAGGAAATTCCCTTTTTGGGAAGGGATCAAATGCTCTGGAGGCCTACTGGCGGGGTGTTTAGGGTATCGGAGGTGTTAATTATGCTCAGGATGGACCCCAAATGATTTATATTGGTCTGGTATATAAATTTCATGAAAAGGAAATCCTCGCCTTTTGGGCCGACTGCCGGCACACGTGATTGTCTAACTACATTTGGAGAGGCTGTGCTCAACTGATAACGACTGATTAACCAAATACGGCAATAATGTACCCCCCCTCTAACTCAACAACCACTTCATTTCCCACCTTGAGGTAGATATTTTCTGAATCAGAATCGAAAATACTCTCAGAATTTGACAACATTCAAAAATTCTGGAATTTGGTCCCCCTTGGCTCGCGGTGGTTTTCACACACAGGATCGACAGGTAGAGCAGATATATTGGAGCCAAGAGACGAAAGAGGACCGAGAACCTCGAGGAGTATAGGACCATCAAGAGGCAGAGGAGGACAAGGGCGACGTTCTGGGGGGGGGGCGGGGATTAGCATCAAGTAACCCGTACGCAAAGAGGGCAGGCACCAGGAGGCTCTGGTTCGGTATGGATTGTAACTCGCATAGCTGATATACTGGTTAATGGCAATAGCACGGGCTTTGTAGGTTCTTGTGTCGCAGAAGTTGGGCAGAGGAGGTGACAGTTGGAGACAAGAGATTTCAGAGACGTCAAAGAAAGTCGGAGGTAACAGCCGGAGCCGAAAGCGTGTCATCTGATGGAAATTTGACAGAATCATGTGGAAGCATCAGTATGAGAATGGAGACCGAAAGTTTTGACCAGCGAATCCAGGAGGACGAGAGACCAGAGAGCACGAAAGAAAGAAAATTCAGAAGGCAGAAAATGTTAATACTTTGTTGAGGCAAGGGGTAAGAAGACTTGCTGGTATTGAAAGGAAGCACTTAACCGAAATCAGATGGACATCAACAATGTCAACAAATAACGACAACTTCAATCAAAACTGAGGGCTGAATTTTGCCGAAAATTGGCAGGAAACGGGATCACAAGAACGAATCCTAAATAAATTTAGGACTCGTAATGACGATATTCATTACTATCCACGCTCCGGACAAACCTAGTACTCGGACAATACAAACATTTCTCGACAATATTGGACCGTTTCCTGAGATTTCTGGCTCCACATGAACGTCAGTAGGTGCCCTAGAGATATAGCATCGAAAAACTTTATAACAGTCCATCCTTCGAATATGGAAAGCTGACAGCTTTGGCCATTTTCATTGATTTTGGGTATTTTATCGACAGGCACGCAGCAATCAAATTTTCGACACAAACCTACTTTTGAGACATACACTGCAGCCTCTCCGAGCCCGCCCAGAAATAAATAACACTTTGTCCAGCCTTACGGCTACCGCTGTCGCCTGAGGTTCAAAATCAGTTATTTTTGTGCTAATTTCGAGCTGCCAGCACGCTGCCGATCCAAAAGCCAAAAGTTGCCATCAATTCTGATCAGATCCTGCTCTCCATCAAAAAAACGCGATTCTACACCCAGACGATTCGGAGCACAAAATTGAAGTCTTCAATCGATAGTGCCTACCCACAAATGAGGAGGGTCCCCGGCAAACTGATCGCAAAATAATGAAAATTGAGGCCGCTGCAGCGAAGCCGAAATATCATCGCCGGAGCCAACAACTTGGATCAAACTAGTATTGAAGTATCAATGAAATAACAATTTTATTGAATCAAGGTATGACAAGCCCCACCGTCATAGAAAGGAGATCGGACGTAGAAGTCCTTGATGTGCGTGACAGAGGAGCAGGCATGGTCGGTAGGAAATCGGGCGATATATGTTCGCAGGCTGAGGATTTGTGAGGCGTCGCATTACAGTGATACTGACAAAAAGTGTGCGCAATTATATAATGTTGTCTATAGCCTCTTCGACAATGGTAAAATCCTTGAGTTCGGGTGGCACTGGCCCTAGATAATTATGGTTGGCAGTGGAAAGGGCGGGAACCTTATTAGCTTTGAGATCCGAATGACAGCGACGGAACACAGCAGTAACCGGTTCAGCAGTGTCAGCGTCCGACTCCAGCGCATCAGGGTTGATAAGCATACTTGGATACGGTGTGTTTACCATAGGCATAGGAGGTTCAGGGTACCGAGAATCCAACCATGGTTCAGCCCGAGTATCTTGATCGTCACCAGAGTCAACATCCATGTCCGAGTCGTTGCTGGAAACATGATCGGGTCGAGACAGCAAATCCAAGTCAAATTCTTCTAGCCCGATAGATCGCTTGTCAGTTACAGGGCAGAGTTCGTTGCAACTACCACACGCAAAGGTGGCTAGGTTGGACGCAGAAATCTCCAAGTTGAAATCGCGGATTAGGCGCCGTTTTAAGTGGTCTGGTACTACCTGAGGCCCAGCGCGAAGACGTTTCAGTTCACGACGACGCGCCCTGCGTGCAGTTCCACTTAAACTGATATCATCGACTGCAAATTTTCCACGATCCAGATGATCGAGGAAAGAATACAAACAGTTTCTCAATTTTTTGAGCTTAGCGGTTTCGGGATACTTGATATCATGCATGTCAAGTAGACGTTTCAGTGGTTTCGCAGATAAAATAGGAGCTACCTGGCGCATAATATATATTTGCAGACGTTCTGAGCGTCGTCTGGCGAGCTGGGCTGTGGTTCAGAGTCAAGTTGAGAAGTCATAGAAGAACACGCGAGTAACGGTAGTGCATCTTCGCACGGAGTGCAACACCCCATGGCAATGTGGGACGCAATGAGGGTGCGCAGGTCATCACGATTGGGATTGTCGGTCAATGATAATCCATGAGAGAGGCGAAAGAAGTCAAGGTGCCTTTAGGTAGAGAATCTAGATTAGAAAATATAACTCTGGCCAGATATAATTTGGCGTGCTGAGATACCAAGTTGGTTCTTCGGGAATCAAGATGCTGATTAAGATTGAGTCGAGTGAGGTCCTTCAAACCGAGCGATTGCGCAGCCATTGCAACATGTGACTTAGTCTCTCTAGACAGACGCTTTATCGTTTCTTAGCTCGTACCTCGCTCGATAAAGTCTGTTGGTTACCGCGTAAATTAGCCGGCGGCCTGCGTTATTATGTAAGATTGTGTTAGCCGAGCTCACGTGAGTGTGCCTCGACGCGACTGAGACGCGTTGTAAACCGCTGGCAAACTTCAACACAATTGCAAACTGCAAGAAACTTAACTTGACATCTTGGATGAACCTCTGGTACATTTGCGAGTCGTTTCCAGCCTGAAAAGTGCACAACCAATATCTTTCTCCAATTTCAGGCTGTTTCGTTCGGAAGGGATCCAGTTTGTCAGAAAGTACAAGGTGATGGCTCAAGAGTTCAACTTACATGAACTGGAGGCTACCCCGCTGAGTCCAGCGATCTGAGAAGATGAGGGACGCGTCGAGACGCGTCTGGTGAAGTGCTTGTTTGTGCATGCATCTGTGATGGTTACATAATAACGCAGGCCGCCGGCTATTTGACGCGGTAACTAACAGACTACATGTGACTCTGGAAATCGGTCTTGAGAAGATGAAAGCAGTGTACTGAGAACACTGAATGACATGGACTGATGCGAGTGGAAAATACCGCGGGTCTGCATACATTGACACTTGTGCGACTGAGAGGTTTCATCACACATACTTACACAACTACAGCAATCAAATGGTTACCATGGCGTGGCGGGCGTCTCGAATCGTGAGCTTTGTAGAAACGGGGATGTGGTGTGATTTAATCAATTTCAATAGTACTGGTGGAGCCATGGTAAATATATTATCAGAAGATAGTAGGAGTCGAACCAATATATCGTCAGACGGTACAGCGTGCAGCGACACCTCATGCGTAGACCATATATTGGACTCTTCGTCCCAACTTGTCCCTGCTTTAGGGTCCGCTGACAAAGAGTGTTGGTACGGAACAAATGAACACGCCGCATTTTTGTTGTTTTGCCCAGCTACAGGAAGCAAATCGGGTACAGAGAGGGTGCCTAAGGATGAGACGGGATGGAAGGGAGCTTGATCACGAGATGGCAACGACGAAATGGGGAGGGCGCGAGTATCAGATAACGAACAACCGGGTAAGGGTTCAGAGTTATATTCAGAGTTATATGCATAGTTATTTGGTTCACGTCCACAGGTAGTGACCCGTGAACGCCGGGCACTGAGAGGACAATGTTAGCGCGTGCAAATCAAAGTCGACAACAGGTACTTACGATTGCCCAATTCGGACGGAAATGCTAAGGCAATGAAGGCAAATTGTGTCAGTTGCGAGGTTGAGGGGCTCTGAACAAAATATGTACGTCCGAATGCAGACAAATGAGATTGACAACGGAAGCTCCGTTGGAAACGAATAGAGAGGAAGATGAGACACGGCGGTCTGCCAAGGTAATGAATAATAAATTCCACAAATCTATGCGAACCCACCATGCGAAAGAGGGTGTGCAGGATCCGATACCCAGAGTGCGGCGTTGAAGGTACTGTCAAGGCGGTACCCAATATTGAGCATGGAGTCACGGATAAAAGCAGCCCAGTCTAGCCCGAGTACAACGTCGTATGGAGAATGCTTTGCAAGTTGGAAGGCCAAGGTGAAGGATATAGGGTGGTGGCCCTAACGAGAGTGGTGACCAACAAGGAGTTTAGATGGGCATTGTTGGGCAAGAGGTTACGAAAGCGCGCAGACAAAACAGAGCGGGAGGAAGAGCTGTAAGATACATTCGCCGCACGAAGCCCGTCAAAGAGCACAGACATAGCAGTGAAGACTGAGGCATAAAGGACGAGGGGAAAGCGAGAGGAGTCGGTGTAAACCACCTTTTTTAAAGGAGTACATGGCAACATTGATCAAGAATTGATACGGTTTGATCGACAGTTGATCAACAGATGGTAGTGAAGTAATCTGACCATTTATAGTAACCGTTACCATAAAAGGAGAATAATCTGGGTAGCCCGCGTGGGACGCGGCAGGGCCCGCTATCTACGTTATTCATACTCAATGCAATGCGTCTACTGTTTCTCGGAAAGGCAGGAACATATAGAGTACTTTTCCGTTAACATTTAGTATATGTACTTGGTCGCCTCAACGGCAGTCACTTCCTGCCGCAAAACTGCAACCTGAACCCGGAAAGCGATCGCAGACGGAGCCTGGAGTCCTCTTGGGCCACGGGCGCGTGTTGGGCAGGACGAAACCAATTGAACAGAGGTTGTAGTGCTAACGTGAGCGTCAAATATGTGTGTTCATAAGTTAAATTGGGCGTACGCGCTGAAGATCGGACCCAGCCTCAGTATTCGTACCGACTCATTTTGCCGTTTATCTCAATCAGCGTACCGGGAGCAAGAATACTCTGCACGACGTCAGCGCCCGGGAGCAGACCCCGGATGAAGAACTAGACAAGTTGAGATTCGTATCGAGGAACAAACGAAAGCCTCACATAAAAACAGTCAGCGATTGCGGTCCACTCAGGCGACGCAGCGCCGACGTCAAACCACGATTCACCTGTTGTTCCCCCATAACATTTTAGGTCGACTTCCAACACCTCGCGTAAATTTTTGAGCTGCTGAAAATAAAACAGCAAGGTCTGGCAGCTGGCTTCCGTGGGCGGTTTCAGTCTTACGCAAATTACGGGGCCAGCTCCATCGACGGCATTAAATACCATCTTAATGTCATTAAACAGGGCCAATGAAGAAAGTATGACATACACACTGGTTCGGAGTAGCAATCTACTTCGCCCATGATTACGAACATCCGCGAATCGCGAAACTGCCTGACCCGGTTTCCATGTTGCTGTAGTCCTTCAAATCGACAAAACGATATTTTGAGCCCCAGGTATGCTTCGTTCGCGTACAGCGAGAAATCTACATCATAGCGAGACAGATAGAGCGCCAGGCGGTCCGGCTGACCTGCCGTAGGGACTGCCATGGGAGGGGACCGCAAGAGTACAGACGATAGGGGCAAGTGTTGTCACAGAACAGCCATCAGAGTAACACATGTGAACGGTGTTTGCAATTAAAGCGCCGGCCAAGCACAAGCACAGCCATTGACACCCGCACGGACCAAGACACGATGGGCTTACATGCAACGTACTGTAATTACTTCAAGTCAAAATAGATTTCTTTTTGCGATATTGATGTACAGTACGCTCGTTATGTTAAAATACAACTACTCTCGGAAACAGCGACGAACTAGCCCGTCGTCCACCACGATCCTCGATGCGATCGCTCCCTGGGTATCCACGGACCACTCGAAGCAATCGCGCGGTCCCAAGACTGTCCTTTCAAAAGTCCCCTCGTGCCCAAATCCCCTTGCACCTTCAATTTTTGGCTGAACGTACCGCTGAACAGGAGTCGTGCTTCTCTCTCGCGTAGGAACCCCTCCACCCGCAAGATTGTAAGCTGTGGCCAAGTGAACTCCGTATCTTCGACAAGCTTTATGATGCTTCCCATACCGGCCTCACCGCAAGGGCGCACGTTCAGCATCTCAACGACTGTGAACATTCGCAGTATGAAGGCCAATTCTTCGTCATCCACGAGGCGTATCTGCAGCCAGGCGCCTTCAGCAACACCACACAAATGGGCAACGTGCGGCATAAGTGACATGGGCGGGAGGTAGTGCTGTTGGTAGAGCTCGAGGTTTCGGATGGATGGGACTGTTATGTTGACGAGAAACGAGACGTTGGGTTCATCGCTAAACAACACCGCCAACCGTTCCAAGGAGGAGAGCACGATGGAAGGCCCGTTCTCGTGTCCCACACACTTCACGTCCGCGAGATAAAGGTCTACTAGGGCGACACAGGCACCCAAAACGAGGTGGAATTGGGACCATTGAAAATCCATGTTTTCCGTGACGTCCTTCAATGCAAGCTTCGTTAGAGATCGGTAGACGTCTCGGGTCCACAACGGGCGGGAGTGGCGGAGCATTAGATGGGTAGGCCGACGTCCTTCGGGCATGTGAGGTGGCTCGGTCGTGCCGGGATCCAAAGGATGATACACGTTTACCCTCAATGACCTGAGATCGAAGGCATCGTATTGTGCAATTGTCTCGAGCACGAATCGCAGGACGTAGTCGTTTTCGGCCTCGATCTCTACTTCGCCCACTCTTTTATGTATATCCTTGATGACGCCGAGAATGCGAGTTCCGTACGCGTCAAGAGGCAGTGAGGCGACCTGCCTCAGGAGCGTCCCGTCTTCGATCACATTATACACGCGGGTGTCGATTTGGAGCGTTAGGTTCGCACCACCGGTGCGTGAAATACATTTTTGGAAAAACAGGATGCTGATGAAACGCTTGAGGGGGATAACAGACCAGAGCTCGCTCTGGGAGTGGCAGACGTCCCGCCAGCGTCTACACACCAATGCGATGGTCTTGCGGCTGTTGATTACCGCCAGCCAGGTGCTGGCAGCAGGTTCGACCGTCTCGTGGAAAATGCGGGATATTGTTTCAGGGGCGAGTCGCAAAGTAAAGTCGGTCATCTGCGGCGACGCCATGGAAGGGTCAGAGGGGCGACTTGCTTTGACCAAACAAGAACAAGTCACAACGACAAATTGATTTTAAATTGTCGGCAGACTGCGGCGTCAAATAACATCAGCACCACTATGGTAGGAAAACAGCTAAAATGATTCAGGAAAATTGTGTCGTCGCACGAGCCTCGGCTTTCGATTGTAGTCGCACACAGAAACGACAGTTGGGTGTGCCCAGGTCACAACTATAAGGGACGCGCATCATAGGTAGGCAATCGTGTTCCTCGACATCCCAATGTACTGAAGTCATCGTGTAAGTCTGTTGCGCATATATCAGATTGAGCCAAAATCTTAGGCTCCCTCCTACCTTATGTAGCGCCGCTCCCTCACCCCTGTCTTCGCGTTCCAGGTTGACGACGAACCGTGCCACCTTACCGATGACCTCGGGGACACAGATCATTTTTGCATAGATTTCAAACGCCTCTCGCGAATTGGCGCGGATAACAACCTGGAATGGCGTTTAGTGACTCCAGATTACGGGAACGGATATCGCACATAAAAATGTGTCGAGGTATTATGTCCCCGCGATCTTCCGATCGCGTTCTGTTAAACCAAGAAAACCCGACGGTTCCAGGCTACGATGATAGGCTTCAGACGACATCATAGATGATCAAGCCTCACATACTGCATCCTTAGAATCCTCCGTGATGATTTTCATCATGCGACGGGCTTGCTTTGAGTACAGATCGCACACGGCGCATGTAACTCCTGAAGGACGTCCGATTCGCACGACAAAATGTGTACCGTCCTCCTGTTAAGCCATTCAGATGTATACGCGCCCAAAGAAGCCCGGAGTACCGATGGCAGAACCTCGCGAATGGTCCCAAACACGGAGCCTGAAAAGCATTCCGAGCGGTTCTTTCTTTCGGTCACAGGGTTATAGTTGAGACCATCCCATGTACTTTTGTAGGTGTAGATGGAAGCGCCGTCATGAGAACGCTCTCTCGTGGGCAAGTAATCCTTGCCGTATCGGGCCAGAGCAAAAGTGGACGAGCGGCTTGTATTGAGGGAGGCAAACATCGTAGTGGAAGAGGACGAAGACAGGTCATGGCAGACAGGGGAACTGACAGGAACGTCGGTGGAGCGATTTGCAATCAAAATAGTCATTGCTCAAACGGTGCACAAAGAACATCCTAAGATACCGTTGATGTCACACACGTAGCCAGGTCGGTTCCTTTTCGCAATAAAATCCCCGCTTAGCGAATGGTAAACCAACGCATCCAGCCTATAAGCCTGGGAAGTATCATTGAGTAGGCGCTAGGCGGAGTGCAGGCAAATGATACGTACCATCGCGGGTTTTCCAGATTCGAAGTCTACCTCATCCGATCTCGAGATAGTCAGTTTCATGACAACGGTGGCGTTACGGCAAACGTGAACGGTCGATCCACCACGACGTGCATCAACGTAAAAAACTCCAGGGAGAGGAATGAGATTCTCATTCACAGTCTGGCCGTCAAAGAATGAAGATGAAACACTGCCGTCCTACGCTGTACGATGAGGTCGATTGCGTACCCGAGCTTGAAACGTACCAAATGCTTCTGGTCTTCAGTCAAAATGGATTGTAATGCCGATTGCTGTAGCTGATGAAGTCGGGCGACGGCACACGATGCCTGGTCGGGACATCCGAGGCGGATGTGTATCCTCCCACTGTTCTGCGTCACAATTAAAATCTCCATAATTTCGAGACGTCGAGAACTCACCACGTCTGCGAAAGTTTCTTGTACCT
Organism: Mycena leptocephala; assembly: GCA_029378395.1. Lineage (NCBI taxonomy): Eukaryota > Fungi > Basidiomycota > Agaricomycetes > Agaricales > Mycenaceae > Mycena > Mycena leptocephala. The sequence goes on from JARJLF010001373.1 coordinate 80,403, forward strand.
CCCCAAATACGACGGCCACGTAGTCCCAAAGACGCCCTTTGAAGCCATAGCCTCCCGTGTCGTCTAGCTCCGGAAGCCTCTTGAATTCGTAGAGCGACCCATTGAGCAAAGAGCGTTGCCTGACAGCGACGAAGTCCCGATTGTAGTGGCATTCGCAAGAACTTGGACCCCATAGCTGTCCAAAAGTGATAGCATGGCCGAAGACTGCAGGTAGAAGGTAGCAAGTCGATCGTCTGCGGACAGCTCAGGAGACAAAGATCGACGTTTGGAATCCATTGCCAAGCATTGCGCCCGCACGGTCCCTCGCACAAGGAGTCGATTCTATAGAATGATGCGTAGATACAAGCGCCCACGCCAGCAGCTTTCCGGTGTAAGCGGAGTTAAGGTCCACGTGATAGTGCTGGTCTGTGCGCTTAGGGTTCGGAATTCGGAATGCACGTTTAGCCCCTATTCAGATTGGTGTCCTTCGACCTCAATGGCGCACTCTCTCAGCAGCATGGGACCCCCTCTTTCGGCGGCGAAACCTGGCGTCGATTACGCACCGACTCGACTACATTCAACCCCAGATGGATCTGGATCCGTATTTGTGTATCGTCCTCTAAAAAATATGGATTATTCTTTCGCGGACGCGATCAGCAACCCGGAATTTGCTGCCAGCCGATGGTATTCTCAGGATGCGTATTGAATATGACAGTGATGGTAAGTGGAACGAGCTGACAGACTCAGCGACTACGACTCACGACTCTGGGAACGGCAGCAAAGCTGCCGGGAGTTTAGGACCCAACACATTACTCTAGGCTTACCCCCGTCGCCCAACCAAGTGGCGCTCGATATTAAAACCTTACAACATACAGTCCTGCTCAACATCGCCAACGCAGACATTATGGGCGCTGTACGTGCATTGTAAATCCCATTTCATTCCTGCTAAGACATATTCAGGGTTGTACGTGTACAGTTGGGTGGGGATCCTCCCACGCTCAACATTCAGCACCTGAGGTGGTTATAAGGTACGACTTTTTTTCCGCCGTTGGGCGATTCCTGAAAGGTTACTGCAGCGTCCGCCAAGAGGGGATTATCAACCGCAGCGGCAAACGTACCGGATACTCCAAATTGCCCTTCGAAACTGGCGACGACGTTATCGTGAAAGGGACCATCTGCCGCGTTGATACGTACATTGGAGAAGTGCTAAACATGGTGAGTGGTGCATTTTCTAAGTTTCATTGACCGCTCAGCAACATAACAGAGGTACATCATCATCGCCGGATGCACGGAAAGCTCCGTCTCGACCAGTTGCGGACCCCCAGTACTTAGTGTTATACATCACGCGTCAATCATATCGCTCTTTCCATTTGTTTCAACAATAAGCACAGTGTCCAGACGGCAAGTCGCAAGTGTACCCCCCTTTCATTGAATCTCCGTCGACGGTAGGGACCACGTGTAAAATTCAGACTTGAGCGCATATTTCTGGAACTGAAATCAACGAAGAACAAAGCCCGACAACGTCAGCGTACCCTGTGGTCGATTCCGTTGGAAGCTGTGGCGTCTGT